>CAIGRP010058798.1:0-11062 GCA_903798385.1 Fraxinus cuspidata | reverse complement strand
AAATTTTAGAGTAGAAGAGAAATGCGTTTTTAAAACCTTGCCATGAAAATACAACTACTTCCCTCATATTGATCATTGTAGATATTTAAGTCGACTCATTCCAATTTCTTGAATATAAGATGTCAACAATGCTTTTGAGATTAAATCAATCCCATTATCACTTGAGCGAATTTGTTGAAAATTGATACCACAAAAATTATGAAGTTCATGTGCTTAGACATGATTGGTCGTATTATCAATCATATGCATTATCTATTTACTTCATTGATTTATTTAAATTTAAATCGTATTTTTATTTATTTTTATTTGTCTAAGAAGTTAAAATATAACACAATAATGTATGAATTATCAATAAAAATATGTGAAAATAAAATTTAAAAAAAAAAGAAATAATTATTCAGAAAAAAATGTCATACTAACCTTTCAAATATAATCTTTGTATTATGTACACATTTATATTAGGAAAATTAGATGTATTTGGTATTTTATTACAAATTAATCAGCATAGTTAATGTAAATTTGGCTACCATATATAAAAAGCAGAATTTAGAGCGTTTAAAAAGGCTCCATATTGGAGGTTATCTAATATAGCTTTAAAAAGTTTTGTCAATAAAAACTTACCAAATAGTTGTATTTTTACACACAAGTGCATTAGCTTTTTAAAAATACTTTTGAGCTCCCAAAAAGCCACCCCAAACGCACACTAAATCTAATTAAAATATTAAATGTTACGGTATTCATTAAGGGAGAACATTACATGAAAATATATTTCATCATATTCGATAATAGGTCTTTAAGAGAAACCTTGGACAATGAATCAGCTTTGCATCTTATAATTCCATTGTTTTCATTTATCATAATTATAAATACACACTTAAGTCCTATAATAATTATATTTTTATGGGTTCTTATTACAAGTTTTAACACTTGCAATTCTCAAAAAAAAAAAAAATTATCTCCGTTTGTTTGGTTCTTTCATTTTTGCCAGTCATTTCAATGCTCACAATCCTTAACAAACTCTGATTCTAGATCCTCATTTTTACATTATATTAAACTCATTGTTAAAGAGAAGAAAAAGTCTAGGACAACTGTTTTTTCTAAAGTTTTTTTTTTTTTTTCTCTCTTGTTTCTTTCTCTTTCGAAGTCTATAATCCTTAGTACCAATTGATCAACACGCTTCTTACATATTTTAGATTCATTTACTACATTAAATTATCTTTGTAAAAAATAATGTGAAAATAATTTTTTCAACTAATCTTATTGACTTTTTTTAATTATGAACTTGTATTGACTCTCTTTGTCTTTTGTTTTATAGTAGACAGAAATTAAAATGATTATTTTAAAATAAAATTTGGCAGAAAAATGAAGCCTTGGAAAGTAAGTTTGGAGAATTTTATGACTGGAAAAAAAAAGTTATAGAATTTGAATATCTCCACGATCTGTTAAATGTCCAGAATTTAAAAACTAAAGCTCTCCTCTTCATGCATTAATGTCTGTCCTTGAATTGGGGCTTCCTTCAGAGAATGGGATTTATATTGATATAACATTTTCTTTTATTGCCCACTATTTAATTACAATATATACTCATAATATTTATTTATTGTCGTACTTATGTTTCCACATTTATTTGTTTTAATATTATTGTTAATCTTTTATTAATTAGAACGTCTAGTATGATTGTTTATGCCAAATTTTCCTTTAGCATTCTATGAAATGAGGAGCAAGTATTCCATTGCACTTTTATATTTATCGTGTATTTACTGTTGAAAATTTAAGGGGCAAATGAATTTTTTTACACCCTCCTAACGGAACTTTTGGACAGACAGTATCATTTGGGACAATACGATCTAATTAGTTAAATATTAACGATTAAAATGAGATGAAAAGTTCGAAACATAACTGCAACAATAAACAAACGTTAAAAAGATAGCCTTGAGAAGAATTGCTCTTTATTATTATTAGTTTTTCTATTGTGTGTACGTGCGTGTGTTTTATTTAATATTGTTAGGATTTGATAAAATTTTAAATTCTCAAGAACTTTAAAATCTAATTGCTTTAGTGCAAAGATCTTCCAAGTGAAGTCACTAAGTGAATTATAAAGTACAAAATATATATTAATTCATTGAGAATGTTTCTTTAATATTTGATCTTGATTCTAAATCTTGAATCTTGATTATTAGCTCTTTTGGTTCTTGATCTTGATTTTGGTTTCTGCTTCATAAACATGATTGCTTCAGTCGCTTCTTCTTGATTCTTGATTGTAAGTTACCTGTTTTATGTTGTGGGTGTTGAATCTTTCTTTTCAATATATTTTTTCTTGTATTCTTGTTTTGATGAGATGACATAAAGAATGAGAAATCACGTATGAATTGAGATAATAATCCTATTTATAGTTTTCATATGTATTTAGCCAATCATCAAAGACAACTCCAATGGATCTAGTATCTACGCACATAATTCGGCATATACTTTATTTAGATGTCCAAAGTCCTATTGCTTAATTCTTTATTAGATCACTTTATTTTTATGCTTAATTTTAAGATAGCATTTGTACACAAAAAATTACATATGTCGGCCCACATTACAAATTAAATAATTTCCCAACAAATATGACCTTCAACTTTCAAGTCCCATCCAAAGCACACCATAGGGTTGAAATTCCTTTTTATCGATATGGCAATCAACAATTCATTGACACACTATGAGAAAAAGTTATTTAAGTAAATAGGTATCAAATAATTAAATTCTGATTTATTGCTTCATTGCGTATGATATGTTTGATACATCCACAGATTTAGGCTTCAGCAAAGAACATGGAAATTTGAATATCCTAATTCACATGCATCCAAAAGTTTGCCTTTTGCCAGCTAAAATCCTTGGAGCACCCATGAATGCCCTTAGTTATTTTATTATATATGTTCACATCAATATTGCAAAATCAACCCTCTTCTCCCCTATAAAAATCCATTCGTCACAACCAANCCTTGGAGCACCCATGAATGCCCTTAGTTATTTTATTATATACGTTCACATAAATATTGCAAAATCAACCCTCTTGTCCCCTATAAAAATCCATTCGTCACAACCAAATCATCCATTCCAAAACCATTTATCTTTAACAAACAGTCAAGAATTAGGGTTATTGAGAAATGGCTTCCAATAGTAAAACATCAATTGCCCTCTTTCTATTCCTAAATCTTCTCTTCTTCACTCTTGCTAGTGCATGTGGCACTTGCCCTGGTCCTAAACCAAGGCCAAACCCAAACCCAAATCCAAGCCCAAGCCCCGGAAAGGCCACTTGCCCTAGGGATGCCCTAAAACTGGGGGTATGTGCTAATCTTCTTGGTGGATTGATTGGTGTTATAATTGGGACACCACCAAAAACTCCATGCTGCACCCTTATCGAAGGCCTTGCTGACCTTGAGGCTGCGGTCTGCCTTTGCACTGCCATTAAAGCCAATGTATTGGGCATTAACCTTAATGTTCCTCTCTCCCTTAGCTTGCTTCTTAATGTTTGCTCCAAGAAGGTCCCATCAGGTTTCTTATGTGCCTAATTAACAAACTTCTTTTGGCTCTTATTTTCTCAGACATCTGAATTTGAACTTTATTGCATTCTTGTGCTTGGTAACTTCTAGTACCCTTTTTAGCAAATAAGAAAGAAAAGAAAATGTTGTTCGCGTGTGAGAATAGCTTGTAATTTGCATATTTTACTTATCCAAAATGTATCCACTATTCATTTTATATCAATATATTTTTTATCAAGAAGCAATAATCTTAAGCTTCTCTCTTGATCTCTAAATAATATTTCGGTTATTTGAATGCAAGCCAATTCCTTAATCCTCCTGATCAAATTTTCCATTCTCTTGGATATTTAAATTTTTGGAATCCTTGATGCATGATAATAACAAAACACATGCAGCATGATGAACGTTTTATACCCCGATAAATATCGAAACCAACAAAATGTAAAATGAAAAATGCCTTGCCTGCTTCATTATTAACTCGGTGGAAATGTATTCTATTGTTAATCGCAATGACAGGATTGATAACTACACGAGATATTAGTAACTTGTGAGGATTATTTCTTCGGTTTCTTCAAGAAAAAAGAAGAATTTTATGTATATAGATTGGGTTAATAACCCAAATGGTCACTGAACTTTGCTAAATGTTTTCACAGGGTCACTGAACTTTAAAAATCACCTAAGTCATCACTGAACTTTGCAAAAAGTTTCCACGGGTCACTGAACTTTTCAAAAGGTTTCCACGGGTCACTGGACTTTAAAAATCATCTTATTCATCACTGAACTTTGCAAAATGTTTCCTAGGGGATCACCTAGGAAACCTTTGTAAAGTTCATTCATCCTGTGAAATTTTTTTACAAAGTTCCGTGATGAATTGAGTGATTTTTAAAGTTCAGTGACCCCGTGTAAACCTTTTGCAAAGTTCAGTGATGACTTGGGTGATTTTTAAAGTTCAGTTACCATGTGAAAATGTTTTACAAAGTTTAGTGACCATTTGGGTTACTAACCCTATATAGATTAAGGAGAAAATGCAGTAGAACAAATCCGCAATCACCACACTTCATTGACAGGAATAAGCCATAACTAATTCTATATAAAACTAAAAAAGACAAGAAGATTGTGGAAAATTGCTAACAAAAATCTGTATGTAGTGACTCTTAATGTATCAAAATCAACAAAAAATCGTAAAATTACCATGATAAACCACGTTGTTTAAAAGCTTAAACTATTAAATGGGGTAAGAGTTTAGTGGGGGCGGACTTCAATTTACAACGGTGATGAATTATTATCAACCTTTTCCACAAGTAATATTTAGAAATCATCAAATGCTTATATGTCAATTGAATTGTCCAGAAACTGTATTTTTTTTTTATTTCAGAAATTGAAAAGTTCTCAAATTCTATTTGATGATAATATACTATGATAAAAGAAAAAATAAAAATAAAAAATTTGGATGTTGTTGAATTACACATTTCAAGTTGCTTGCAAGAAGTCCATTCATTAGCCATGAGAATTTGGAAGAATCTCTATGGCAATGTTCTTTGAAGAACAGTACAGCCCGCGACTCCAAGAACATGTAATATTAAAGTTAACGAGTTTAATAACTTTATTACTTCACATGATAAATAAAAATAATTGGGTTGAATCACTTTCATGATCACATTCAATTAAAAATTCGCAGAATTCTTTATTCAGCAATTCAATCAAAATGGAAACAGTTTGATTCTCACAACGAATAGTCAAAGTTTTTAGATTTTGACGCCCAGCAAAATAGTGATTATTCTGCAGGCTGGATTCAACACATAATTAATAGGAAAGAACGCAAGAAAAATGCCAAGAAAACAAGAAAATTATTTTATTCATCCAACCTGCGAAAATAACCCACAAGCTGGGTTATATAGCTAAAAAAATTATAATTATCGGATTTTACCAAAAATAGCAAAATTTCAATATTCATATTAAAAGAAAGCACGTATTAAAAGAAATAATATCCCAAAAATCTGGCTTAAATCGAGTTCGTAATCTATGTTAAAAAGGCAAACGAAATATTACCAAAAAAAAGAAAAAAATAACTAAATTTGGGGATTCGGAAGAAAAACGGTGAATTTTGTCCTCAAAACCGATGCGCATAGAACGAATTCTTGTTAACAAGACACTGTAGAGTTTCAGTGTGACTCGAATTTGTAACTAACAAGACACTGCTAGAGTTTTAGTGTGACTCGAATTATTGTTAAATATTTGATTAGAAATACTTTCGCAGGAATATTTGGAGTATATTGTTTGTTTTGGAGAAGTATTGAAAAAGTAGAAGACTTTTGGAGAAGTCTTGAAGAAGTAGAAGACTACAAGGAGTCCAAAAAGATAAAAATTGGACCAAAGATTTGTTGGGATAGAGATCAGACGCTCAAGCGCGGGGATCCGGGCCTAGGTACCATTTTGAGTGCTAGGCTTGCAACGGCTGAGTGCTGCTTCCACCGCTCATTAGCTGCGATGATTCTCGCTCAAGTGCTGGCCGCTCGTTAGGTGCTGCTTTCTTGCTCAAGAGGTAATGTTATATGGGGAATCAGGTTTTCGCTTTTTTGACCGTTTTTGGACTCCTATTCAGCCTCAAATATTCAATTATTGATTTTACCCATTATATTATTACTTTATCTTATATTAAACACTTCATGTATTAATTCTCATAATATATTAGGGATTGTTACGCTATAAATTTGTGGTGTGTTACACATATTTGTTGAGTGAAAACCTAACAAAATGAAAGATCATGTTTATAGAGGAAAAGAGACTCGTGGATAGATATATTTAGGAGAGAATCTTTTGACATTAAGTTTAACATATTGTAATTCCTTACTTTTGATAGGGTGAATTATATGCCTTTATTTGTAATTTTTCTTTGTAAATTTTGTACTTTTATGATTGTTGTTATTTTCATCTTCTCCATTATCTCGCCTTTAAATTGGTTCAATTTCTAACAAGTGGTAATAGCGCGCGTACCTACAAAGTTGATTGTTAACAAACGCACTAAATATGTACATATTACAAGATTTACCATACTATCAACAAGAAAAGTTCCTTATAATTTAAGACAAAAAATAAAAACAAGTTTATCAACCATTAAAATAAAACTCATTTTTTCTTTCAAATAATTTGCACGTAAACTCAAAACTTTTTCTGACTTTTTAATCACACATTTTCTGAAAAATCACTATTTCAAAACTCATTTTAAAAAAAATACACTATATATATATATATTGACTGTTACCAAACAGGAGCTTGAGAAATATGTTGTAGAACAACCGTTCGTTATACATATATCTTGTGTAATGTGTTTTTCTGAATAGCCAAATGACATCTATATGAGCGCCCATGGACTGAGAAATTGTTGATGAAAACACGTAATAATTTAATTGGGCGCAGTACTCATGCATTAGGCTAGGTTCTTTGGGGTATAAAAATCTTTTTCGTAATGAGAAAAGATTTTATTACACAACTTGAAGATGTTAATGTATCTGATAAAATTCAAGTTAAAATAGTATAAAATAACAACTAGCATATAAAATTTTGAGCTACTTTCCTTGACAATATTGATGTTTTAAAACAAAATCGGGTCTTAATATAATCAACGAGTAATGGTCTCATTCAAATTTAAACGAGCATACGAATTTTAAGATTGAATTGCTCAAATAAGTCATTATCTTGCTGGCCGTATTAGGTCATAAATCTCACACCGACTAAACAGAAAATAAAAATCAATACATAAAAATTAGACTATTTCTCTTAACAACGTTGACTTTTTTAAAATGAAGGCGCAAATTTTAATATTGTATCAAAGATTAAACAGCTCAAATGAACCACCATCTTGTGAAATATGTTGAGAATAAATCTCATATAGTTTAAATATTGAAATATAGATGAATATATAAAGGAGTAATGCTATTTATCTAGATCCATGATGATCATGAGTCAATGCAAAAATTAAGTGGTATTCATTGATTTGCAATCATACTTAATTGTCATGGAGATTGTTGATCATCGTGATTCTAGATAAATAGATTAATCTATATAAGAACTTGAATTATTTTTCTTAATAAATTGATATATTAAGATGAAACCTCTTAATAAAGATGACCTTAATATGGTTTGAGTGTTAACTAAGTTCAAATGAACATTTCTACCCGATTAAGAATAAATGATGAGCACAAGAGATCTCAAGGTTTTTCTAACCAAACTAGTAACCATCTTGTGAAAACATGTTAATGACGAATCTCACATTAAGAGATTATAAAATAAACAATCATAAGGTTTTGTCTATTCATCTTATGAATGTTAATATTTTAATATGGATTCTCAAATTTTAATAGTTAATACATATATTCCTTTAATACGCAGAGGGGGTATCATTAATCGAGAATTGATAATGATTTTACACCCTTCATCATTTTTTGAAAAATTAGTTCTAGGATGAACTGTATATGATATTGCAAAAAAAAATTAAAATATAACTTTGGGGATATGAAGTATCGACAAGAGACTTTCTAAATTTGAAGAGTCAAACTCGCTCTTCACTCTTATTTCATAATGATCGCATATAAATAAGTTACATATTTCAATACTCTACTTTAATTATTCAAATCATAATTGAATTGATTAATCATTGACATACAAAAAAGTTTGTTAAAAAAAATATTGGAAAAATCAATAAATGTTTTCTTTAAAAAAAAAAATTAAGAGCAATAATAGAGATCGTTATTGGGGTTAATAAACTCCTATTTGACAACTATTATTTTCAAACTTTTTTATATACTTATTTTCAATCATAAAATAAAATATTTTATTTTGCATATAAACTCGAAAGTTTTCATCACTTTTTAATCACATATTCTCATAAATATCACTATTCAAAAATTTATTTTTTCCAAATAATGGTTGTCGAATAGGAGCTTACTTTCTAAATTTAAAAATACCCTCTACTTGTACATAAGACGTTTTTATAAATAAAATTATGTTGCAAATGTTAAGTTACTGGTGAATGAAAATTATACGCCTGTAACCTCTGGCTATTATTACCATATGTATCCCACAAGTCTATTGACTTTTATTCTCTCTTCTCATTTTCTCTCTTTTTATAACACATTATCAGCACGAATGTTTAATTTTTCAAAATTTAGTGAATGTAGTAATTTTTTAAAACATAATCATCTATCGCATGTACCAAAATTAATTTGGTGACATGTGAAATTCTTTTTAATATACACATACATCATAATGGTGTAGACTTGCAATTAGATTCTAACTTGCTTTTTCAATTCACATGTGTTTACATGTATGTTTGCATGTCTATATAGAATTCAGTTCATTCATGTTTAGTCAATTTATGTATGTACATATGCATGATCTATGATTTAAATCTTTGAATTCATGTATGCACAATCTTTATAATTTACACTTGTACATAAAAATCACATCATTGAATTAATCGTATGAAGTCGAATTCAGAAACTTAATCACATGTTTTCGAATTAATTCATGTTTATATAAACTGTCATCATGATTTTTGCATTAATAAATGTCTTTATGCGTAAATATTCTACGGTATGCTCCTGAACATATTTCATTAAATGTATTTCATTCTACAATATTCTACCATTAAATTCGGTATATGAAGATTTTTTTCCAAATGCATGTTTGGAAGATTTTTTTGCTAATACATTTTTGGTAATTAATTTTCTATATGAATTCTTGTTATGTCTATATGGTAATTAAATATTTTAGGTTTTTTTTATAAACTTTAATTAATAATTTATTATGTCCTGAAGTAACATAACAATATAATTAATATTCGAGAAGAATATTAATAATAGATTTTTCTATTACAAATATTGTTACTCTTGAAATAGTACACTATTATTAATATTCTAGTTAGATTTTACCTGCTCCCAAAGAGCATAATTAAATAAAATAAATTGTGTTTTAACTCCTAAAAAATAATTTTTTATACTATTTATTATTTCAAATAATAATATGTTATTGCTCTTGAAGAGCATGACACTCTAATTCCAATATTTTAGAAGATTATTAATTTATTTTTCTTGAAGAAGCAAATATATGTCTCCTGAAGAGTTAATGTTTCAAAATAATAGTTCATTGTTGTCCTTGAAGTTGCATAACATCACTTGCTCCTGAAGAGCATGTATTATAATTTTCAATATTTTAGAAGAATATTAACATATTGCTTTTGAATGAGCAATAATAAATACAACGTGCTCTCAAAATATTACATGTTTCAAAGAATGTATCATTTTGAATTCATATTTATCCCTGAATGACAGCATGTAATTAATATGATGAGGACATTGATTAGTTTTATGACTTGAATTATATATGATTATATAATATTTAATCGTATTCTTTAAAATTAAATAATTGAATTATATCTTATATTGAACCAGAAGTTCAATTTGATTTAATTGTTTGGCACGATTAGTTGGACCACCACTAGATCAATAATAATGCGAAATTAAAAAATTCAAATGGATATTCAACGAAAAACTAGAAGAGTCTTCAATCCAATGGTTTCCTATATATTATTTGGTCTCTTTATCGACAATTAATCTTATACATCAAAAATTAAAATAGGGTTTGGATAACTTATATTTCTGAAAATTAATTAGGGTGATAAACGGGGCCCGTCACCTACCATGTTGACCATCTAGATATTATTTGTATCTAATAGATTTGATACCAATACTAAATGATTACATGATGTTTGCAACGTGAAGTTTGCAAAAATACTACTCAAATTATGAGCATAATCTTCATATTAGAGCTTGATTTCTTCATCTAATTGATTCTTCTACTATATGGTCACATGTTTGCCTACATTCCACTAGGAATGTAGCTTTTGCTAAAATACTTGCTCAAATCATAAAATTACGTGCCCAATTTCTCGATTACTCAATCAAGGTTATTCGTCTTGACAATGCTGGTGAATTTAGATTACAAGCATTCGATGATTATTGCATGTCAATTGGGATTGTTGTTGAATATTCGGTTGTGTATGTCCATATACAAAATGGTTTAGCAGAGTCATTTATTAAACGTCTACAATTTATTGCTAGACTATTACTTATGAAAACAAAACTCACATCTTCTGTTTGGGGTCATGCCATATTGCATGATACGTCATTGGTTCGTATCGGATCAACTGCATATTATCAATTGCAATTAGCTTTTGGTCACGAACCTAATATTTCTCACATGCGGGTTTTTGATTGTGCTGTTCAAATCTCTATCCCCCCCCCCCCCCCCCCCAACAATGGACTAAAATGGGTCCCCAATAAAGACTTGGGATTTATGTGGATTTTGATTCACCATCTATTATTAGGTATCTTGAATGGTTTATTTACTGCACATTTTGTATATTGTCATTTTAATGAAATGACTTTCTCAACTTTGGGAAAGGAAAAACTAAATTCTGAAAAACAATGTAAAATTTCTTGAAATAAGACAACTCTATCTCATTTTGATTCCCGCAGCAA
>CAIGRP010058791.1:0-14354 GCA_903798385.1 Fraxinus cuspidata | reverse complement strand
TAATTGAGATCATTATATATAAACATGCTTTAGCATTCATTGTGATAATGTTGTGATGATATTGTGCCCTTCAATCACTGACCCATATGCACAATAGAAGGTAGCACTAAACATATTATGAATTGTTTTGCAGGAGAAGCAGGAAGTTATTATTGAAAAGATGACTAGAAACAAACAAAAATGTATTACCACTGTGAAAGGCCTAGAGCTTTTTGGTAAGAAATATGTTGCATCTGATTTTGAATTTCATATATTATGCTTCTGATGTAGTCTTCATATCCTGAACGTTGGTGGTTGATGTTAAATATTTATTTCAGGCTTGAGTTGTGACGATGGAATTCTCAAGGGTGTGATACTATGATTTTATAATTTCCCTCGAAGTTTTACTTCTCAAGTAAGCGATGTCTTGCCCTAAATTGTTATTGAATATATTAAAAATGCTTGAAGCCTTGTTGGCTTATATAATTACAGCCTGGTTGGCTTATATGATTAGTTATTGTAGGATCAATTGCACATGCGCACGTAGTAACTATATTGAAAATTTTAATTGTGATATGATTGAGATATTTTAGTAATTGTCTTTTAGGTTAATCATTGGGCATTAGATATAGATTCATACACTATGCCTAAGGTTAAGCATTAAGATATTTGTTCATTTTTTTACTATTAAGTTTTAAGTTAGCAATATGATGCATAATACACTGTTGTATTTTGCATTTACGTTGATTTTTTGGGGGGGCTAATTTATGGAGTTCGTCTGGAGCATAGCAGTTTCAGAAGTTCTTAGCCACACGACTACATGCTATGTCATCCTCTACTCATATAGGTTTGTCATCTAAGAGTCATTTAGGTTTTTCTTCATCAATGATTTTTGACTCGGGTGCTTCCAAACATGTCATCTAACTCAAAATTCTTTAATGATTTGTGTCCTTCTAACTCATCTATGTCTGTTATGATTGCTGATGGCACACCATTGGTGTTGGTTCTATTAACACACATAATTTATCGCTTTCAGATGTCTATTGTGTTCCGGCTCTTACTTTGAATCTTATTTCTATTGGTCAATTGAGTGATTCTGGATACTTGGTTCAGTTTTCTTTTACTGATTGTCATGTGCAGGATCCTCGATCTCAAAAGCTGATTGGGATAGGCCGTAGATAATGAGGGTTATATGTACTGGATAATCTGAGACCACCACACGTTGCATCATTTGGTGTTGACTTGTCATCTTTCTGTTTGAATTCATCGTCTTCTAGTTTTTATCTATGGCATTCTCGTCTTGGACATGTTTCCGCTAGTCGTTTGAAATTTCTAGTTTCTAAAGGTCAATTGAAAGATTTGAAAACTCATGACATTTCTGATTGTAGTGGCTGCAAATTAGCTAAATTTTCTGCTTTATCTTTTCTTCGAAGTGTTTCACATTTAGTTGCACCATTTAATCTTATTCACTCTAGTGTATGGGGTCCTACTCCTATTGCTACAAAAAAAGGTCTAGATAATATGTATCTTTTATTTATGAATATAGTCGTTATTGTTGGGTTTATCTTAGGAAACGACGATCTGCCTTTCTTTCTATTTATCATTCTTTTAGAGCACTTATTAAAACTCAACATTTTGTTGTAATTAAGTGATTTAGGTGTAACTTGGGTGGAGAGTATACTTCTGCATTGCTTGCTCTTGATGGAACAATTCATCAAACCTTGTGTACTAATACTCCACAACAAAATGGTGTTACTGAACGAAAGTATAGGCACATTGTAGAAACTATTCGTTCCCTTCTCTTTTCTGTCAAAGTTCCCAATGAATTTTGGGAAGAAGAAGTTATCACTGCTGTTTCTTTAATTAATAAGATTCTGTCTTCCGACATTTCAGGTTTATCACTATTTGAAATATTGTATGGGTATCCTCCTAATTACTCCTCATTAAGAAACTTTGGATGTACTTGATTTGATCTTCATCCTGAAATTGAACATGATAAGTTGACATCTCGCTCTGCTATCTATGTTTTCTTAGGTTACGTGCAGGGTAAATGGGTTATCGTTGTTTTCATCCTATTAATAAAAAATTATATGTCTCTCATCATATTGTATTATTTGAGCACAATCCATTCTTTTCTATCTCTGATAATGCTCATGACATGAATAAAACTAATCTTATTCGTATTGATCCATTCTCTGATTGACATTGACAAACCACATTCCCATACTCCATGTACTGTTGATTCTTCATGTCCTACAGGTACACATGCGCCGACTTATTATATCACTTTTCCTTTTGTGGCCACCCAAACACCGTCTGAGATCGATGATCTAGCTTCAGCTCCTGCTCCCTATCTTCCTCGATATCCTCAACGTATTTGTAAGTCCACTAAGTTATCCGATTTTACTTATTCTTGTTATTTTGAGTCTTTTGTTGTTTTATAACCTCAATTCACAAGCTATTTGAACCCTCTTCGTATAAAGAAGTTATTCTGGATCCTCTTTAGCAACATGCTATGGCTAATAAACTCTCTTCTCTACATAAGATACTTAGGACTTGGTTGCATTGACTTCAGGTAAACATGTTATTGGTTCTCGTTGGGTTTATAAGATTAAAATCAGATCTAATGGTTCAGTTGAGCATTATAAAGCTAGATTGGTTGCTAAGGGTTTTATTCGGCAATATGGTCTGGATTATGAGGAGATGTTTGCTCCTGTTGCCAAGATGACCAATGTTTGAACACTTATTGCAGTTGCATTCGTCCGTCAGTTAAGTCTCTCTCAGTTGGATGTCAAAATTGCTTTTTTTAATTGAAATCTTCAAGAAGAGTTTTATATGGTTTCTCCTCCTGGTCTTTCTCACTCTCTTGGATATGTTTGCAAGCTCAAGAAGGCACTTTATAGCCTTAAACAAGCACGTCGTGCCTGGTTTGAGACCAATGTTGTTACCTCTCTTAGTTCTACATCGAGTCATCATGACTCTGCCTTATTCTTTAAATGCACTTCAGCTGGTCGGATTGTACTTTTGCTATATGTTGACAACACGATTATTACTGGTGATGATATTGATAGGATTGCAGATTTGAAATCAGAATTGGCTCGTCGTTTTGAAATGAAGGACTTAGGTGCATTATCTTATTTTTTGGGGACCGAAGTTGCTTCTTCTCCTAGAGGTTATCTTCTCTCTCAATCTAAGTATACTATGGATGTTATTGAGTGTGCTCGTCTTACCGATACTAAAACTGTTGATACTCCTCTTGAGACCAACACTCGATGTTCACCCTCTGACAGTGTACACTTGACTTATCTCACTTTGTATCGCACAATTGTTGGATGCTTGGTTTATCTTACCAGCACACGTCTAATATTGCTTATGCTATTCACATTGTCAGTCAGTTTGTTTCGGCTCCTACTACAATTCATTGGGCAGCTATTGTCCATATTTTGTGCTATTTTCGTGGTACTTGCTTTCAGAATCTTTTATTTCCATTGACCTCCTCTTTAGTGCTTCATGCCTTACTCTGATGCTAATTGGGCCAGTAACTCCACCGACCTCAAGTCCACTACTGGTTTTTGTATATTTTTGGGTGATTCCCTTATCTCTTAAAAGAATAAGAAACAAACTATTGTTTCTCGTTCCTATGTTGAGGCAGAGTATCGTGCTATGGCATCTACTACTACTACTGCTGAGATTGTGTGATTGCGTTGGTTACTTGCAGACATGGGTATTTCTTCATCATCCCCAACCCCTATGTATTGTGATAATGAAAGTGCTATTCAGATTTCTCACAACTCTGTGTTCTATGAGCGTACAAAGCATATTGAGATTGATTGTCATCTAATTCGTCATCATCTGCAGACTGGCAACATTTCTCTACCTTTTGTTTCTTCATCATTACAGCTTGCTGACTTCTTTACGAAGTCTCATCCAATTCATCGTTTTCACTTCTTGCTTGACAAACTCTCGCTGCTTTTTGTCATGGCATCGTGAGTTTGAGGGAGGATGTTAGATATAATTAGATATAATATTATTGTATAATATTTAGTTTCCTTTTTGTTTACTTTATTTTGTAGTATATAAACTCATTATAATTGATTTTGCCCTAATTTTATGGAGGCTCTTACAATCGGTTTTCTTCCTTCATCTCTTAGTTCTTCTCTTTTGTTTGATTTATCAAATTAGTTTGTATTAGTCACACAGTTGAGGCTATGAGAGGTAGGATCAGTTAAGTCGTCTGATGGCAGGGTGGGGGCATGCTTGCAGCAGCAGTGAATCTAAAACAAAATACAAAATGATCCCTCTGGAATTTTTAGGTCTAGAACTGAACAAAATAGTTCCTATTGTCATGACAGAACTGAATCAGACGAGAAGTGATTGGTTTTGAACTTGTTGAAATACTAACATAACTATATATGACAAAATCACTACGTAAAATTTTTTTTGCAATCACTGATCACAGTGCCAACGAATATATTTGACAAGAAATTATTAAATTAGTTATATTTGACAGTTCAATCACCGGCCATTGCTCAAAGCCAAGATAATTGCTGTTTTATTGCAGAACTAATAGCATTATGTTTAATACACTCATTTTGTAGAAATTACAGTTCATTACAATCAACGTAAATTTTACTGCTCAATAGCACCAAGAAATTCACGAGTTAAACTCGAAGAAAATAACAGATGAAGAAACAGTTAGAAACGTTAGTACAAAAGATTATAAATACAGAAGTCATGACTACAGGCTATCATTAGAATTGACTAGAAAGAGTGAACCACAGGAACCAATTCTCAATTATCAACTTCAAATGATGTGTTTCTTCTTGAGAACTTGGTTGATTCGGTGGTTCACAAGGCACCTGTAAATTATTGGGCTTGGAGACCGGATGATGCTTGTCACCCTCAGAGCCTACCCAAATTGCCAAAGAAGTATAGTTTCCCCTTGAATCCTGAGTGGCATGTGTTGTAATTTGGTGTTCAACTTATAACGATGAGTATATTGGAATGATAACACATCCGTATGGGTGTGTAGAGCAAGTACGGAAACACCGGAAACAAAAAGAGAAGAAAAAACAGAGGAAGGCTGAAAATGGACTGGGCGATCGCCCGGCATTAGTCTTGGCCACCTGAGAGTTTTCAGGTGGCCTGAGCGATCACCCGGTTTTATACTAGGTGATCACACAGTTCAAAAATCAGACCGTTGGTCTGAATTTTCTGGTCCCTTTTTGGCACCTTTTCATGAACCATTGAGGCCTTTTCGTGGTGTATGAGAATCTATATATATGAGTTCATCCCTCAACATGATCAAACCACCAACAATTGAAATCATTACATATTGAAAGAGTTTTACCAAAGTCTCTTTACATATTCATCCTTTTGAGTGTTCTTCAAGTTTTAAGGAGAAAACACAAGTGCTTATTTTCTTTCTTCTTCTAGGGCTTGTTAAATCCTACAAAACATTTGCCTAGTCCTTTTAAGCATGAAAAACAATCTTAGAGGGGGCAAATTTAGTTTGAGGACAGCTATTACGCGTTCAAGTCAATTTTCGGTGTTTCCCTTTTCTTTTGTTTCTTTTCTTCATTCCTTTGTTAGGATCAAGTTTTTCCAACAGCATGTTGACAGCAGAGGCTCTGTTTGCAGCAGTAAGAACATTGGCCAGTCCCTACCTCGTGTTCAATATGCTATGAGGATTTTGATTTCACAGACTCGATTGTGTGGATTCAGGCTCTGCCTTTTCTGTAACAAAAGGATACTTGAGGAGAATGGAAGAATGTCCAGGCTGCAGACAATATGAAACCAATCCTGTCGAGGGAGAGGCAACATCGGATGGAGGCAGCTTAACTTTTCTGATGGCTTGTTCTTGTGCATGATAACAAGGTCGTACGAATTCTCTCTGTTTCCCTTGAACTTTTAGCTCTTTTTCCACAGGGTGTATTGTGTGTGTTCTTACTGTCTAAGTTTCTGATTTTAACAGCATTAGATGTTGAAGCACAGAGGAACCATTCTAGTTGTTGTATAATTTTGTGGTGCTTGTTATGATGTTGAAGACGTTATTATGTGAATGGATAAGGCTGTATACAAAGTAAATATACTAAATGTAGTTTGATACAATTTTCCTCCCTTGGTGAAATTAGTTAATCCGCACAAGTCCAAATCAAAATATACTATTTATACAATTGAATTCAATAAATTATTCTAATTAAGCAAGCTGACATAAAATTAAACATAAACACACTAATCCCAACAATAAAAATTGAAATTAACAAAATGGGAACACTACAAAATTAAAGAAAATAGAATTGAATGGCCAACAAGTTGGGTAATTATCATTTCGCAGCAATGAAAACATTTCTTGCTACCATAATGATAAGAATCAAATGTTCTGTTGTCATTTATCTGGTTCATCAGCTTTTCTGCAAAGTTGATTGAAATAACCCGTGGTGATTTGGACAAAAATGGATAAATTTTAGGATGCTTTTAAAGAAGGAGAAGCATTTTTTTACTCGAGATTATATTTTGTAATCTAAACACAGAATGTTTGTGATTCTTATACGGGACACTTTTATTAAATGGCAGGATTTTAATGAATAAATGTTACACATTAACCTTTAAACTTTTAGTCGACATAACATAGTTGTTGGGGGCTAACAAAAGACATGGATTCAAATCTCGAGGCCAAATTTGAATCTGTCTACACTTGAGGAGACTTGTTGAAGCTTAAACTTTTTGACAAGTTGTTTGACAAATAGTTATGGGAAAGATAGTTCACCAATCTTTATAATGGATTGTATTGGAGATTATATAGAATTGAGAAACTTTACATAAATCATGTCTAAATCCTTCTCAAAAATCATCATCTGAATCACTTGAAAATGTTCCTGAATTTTGTGTCCTAAAATAAGGCTGCAAACTGGGAAATCTCACAGGGGATCTTGACAACGGCGATAATGGCGGCGATGAATCTGTACCAGTCTGTTTTTTCGTCTGCAGTTTCTTCGATATATCGACACAAACTTGATCAGCCATGTCCAAGAAATTCTTCACAATAACAAATAATATAAGTGGATTTGTGCCTTTGTCTTTAGAATTACCTCCTGCTTGATAATATACTGTTGTTTTCTTCACAAGTTCCATTACCCTTGATTGTTCATCTCTCACTACATGTAGTTCCTCTTCACAATCTTCTAGAAAGCCTTTCATTTCGATGGAGAATCGACCCTGTTCGTGATCCTTGCAGAGTGTTATGAGCCTTTTGATGTCGTCAATTTTGGCTGTAAGAGTTGAAAACATGTTGATGAAACTGTGATGATCGATGGTGGCTGATTTCTTCACATTGGATAATTCAGTACTTAAGCCTAATACCACTGGTAATCCTAGCATTAAGTACTCTTTATCTCTTTCTCCTTCAGAAATCTTGCTATCTGAATCTCGTTCGGCGTCACCATTTTTATCAGTTTGATTGATTAAACGACGTTTGCCCTCGGAACAGATTACTTGCTCGACTACGAATTGAAGCAGAGTAGTCTTTCCATTTGTGCTTTTGACATCAGACAGTTTTAGTAGCGCACTAAGGTTGAAGCCTTGAGCATTTCCTCGCTCTGTACCGGCATTCATTCGATTGCCAGCCTTGAGAATGGCTTCAAGCAGTTTAAAGAAAATTCCGGGAGTTCTTAGTTCCTTACATCCCAATTCAAGAGTCTGCAGAGTTTTCTTGAGATAAAGTATCTCTGGATCGTATGTCGATCTAAATAGCATCGCATTGAAACGCGTAAATGCTGAGGGAATGACTTTCAATACATGGTATAGGAAAGACTCTGCATCAGCAAGTTTTGCAGGGTTCCCATTGAATTGGAGGATTTTGGTTATTTCATCTTCTGTAGGGGAAATCTTGGTTAATTTTTCGAGGGTATCAGCATCAAGTCCTCGGCCATCCATGAGAGCCTCAAGGACTTCTTTACGAGAAACTGCGAGAGATTTAATAATTATTGCCTTGTTTTGGGATTGTCGGGGTTCGAGGATGAAAATTTGTGCTGGTGGAGCTGATTTAGAACTGCCTGAATTCGAGGATAGGCCATTTCCTCCGGTCGGTTTCTGTCTAGTTGTAGTGTATCCAAAGAGGTTTTCCATGAGTTCATCATCAAACCTGATAGGACAACAGAGAATCAGTATAAGTTCAGAAAGATTCTGTTTGAAAATTTCACGACCAAGAAAATCGACAGTAAATTCTTGTACTTACCTGAAAGATCCATCATTGATTTCATCCCAGACCATTGAATGATCATCATTGGCAACAACTTTATCCCAGTGTAGTGGCTTAAGTTTCATTAGAATTTCGCCATTTTCTTTCGAGTTTTCTACTGTATCCACATTGCTATTTTTGTTGGTAGGTGGCTTCCAGGGTGAAAATGAACCGGTCCCAGACTTAACCAGTGGAGGTAGTGGTAAAGAAGATGTTGCCTTAACCAAAAGTGTTGGTGGAGATGGCTTGAGCTTTCTTTTGTTAGGAAGTGGTGGAGGTGGAGGAGGAGGTGGGGGAGGGGGAGGCGGCGGCGGCGGCGGTGGTGGTGGAGGAGAAGGATGGTTAATCTGATTCGCAGAAACCACGACGGAGAGTGGTGGAGGTGGAGAATGTGGCAATAGTGCAAACGCCAATGATTCTGATGTAGTTGGCCTATTATAAGTAGCATTAGACACTGGTTTCTCCTTTGCAGAATCAAAATCATGGCTGTGTAAATGAAGCAATGGAATTTCTTGAATTGGCTGAGATTTTCTTCTCTTCTCTTCTTCATTCATAGGATTATTATACCAAACCTTAGAAACTCGGTTCGGAAAATCTCCCTCTTCGACTTTTCTTAAATACAGAACATCAAATCCATCTTCATCTACTATAACTCCTTTGACTGCTCCACCTTGTTGTCTAAATTCTATGCCAGGCAATGCTGCTACATCCTCCCTACGAAAACTCGAATCGAAATTGTTTCTCTTACGTTGTCGAGCTACGGAAATTCTATAGAAAAAATAGAATAAAAATCCAGTAATAATCAAACTGCACACAGCTGTGGCTGCAATAGCCTTTACTACTACTCCATTTTGTGATGAAGTCATTTGAGCCGATGGGATCGAAAGTTTGTAACTCCAACAGTTCAGAATTACTAGTCAGTCCTATTTTGGATACGAGTTACAAATTTTCCTTTTGGTGGAGACTTGCCATTGCGCAACTCTTCTGGCTTTCATGTAGATTTCAATGAAGAAGACAAAAAATTCATTTACAAGAAACCTTGGTAGTTGGCATAACTTTGGGACTGTCTGCAAAGTAAATAGAAAACTTCTTAGAATAAACAAAGAAATATTGCCCCATTGGTCCTCAACCTATTTCTCATGCAGCAAATTATGTGCAAGTTAGTTCTAAATGTTTAATTATAGTTTCAGAATCAATTCTCAAAAACGAAATCGTTCTAGTCTTTTTTAAATAGTCTCATAACCTACGTGATAAATTGTGTCAATTCAATTGGAATCAGATCAAGATAAGAAACAAAATTTAGATTTAGAAAGAATGTGATGGACGAAAGTTTAACTAAAAGTTGAAAAGTTCAATTTTTCTGGAACTGATTTTTGCTATTTTTCCTATGGTTGCAAAATTAGTTCTCGACCTTAGAAACTTTTCAATCTTTAAATTGTCATGTGACTCTCACGAAAATATACAATAGCTCAATAATCGAGGAGCACAAGTTAAGGTTGAGAAAGAAAACTTAACTCCATAGTTGAAAGATCAGTCTTTATTAGCGTCCTACGCATATCAAAACAACATGATCTAAGGACTAAAGTAAGCCCTGTTTGACTTTCATTTCTTAAAAACTCATTTTTCAAACTCATTTTCAATCATACATTATATGGGATCCCCAATTTTTATTAAATTTTTAATAATACATATTACTAACTTTTATCAAAATCTATTAAAAATGTAATTTTTATCCAAACCAAACAGAGTCTAAATAGGGTAGCCATTGTATTCAATATGACAACCTCTCATTCTTTGCCCAATGCCGACTTAATAATGTTATAAGTCACTAACGTCTTAATAAAAACTTGGATAGTCTGTACTCGAAGACTGAATTCACAACTACAACAACTTGCTCTAGTTAAAGTTTAGAGTTTGAGGACCAACTCGCTACTTTGACAATAAATCGGGAACCAACAATGCAATTTTTGAAATAAAAAATTATGAATTGTTTTCTTGCTGTAATTTGATGCAATCGAGGTCAAGGTTCTTGTCTGTATTTGAATATTGCTTGCTGACAGTTTCAAAGAGGTTGTTGAGGTAATTGCCGAATTTTTGGAGTGGAGAAATGACCGTTGTTCTATTCTGCAAAACCTTTATCAAAGAAGTGGAGGGGTTTTGTGTAATTTGACGGATTTTAAAATAATATATATGTAGTTGTAATTTTAAATGGACAGGCAGTTGGTGGCTGGTCTGATTGTTTATTTACATTAATTTTAAAGAGTACATATGTGTTTATGTGGCACAAAGACTTTAGAGTAGTATCCCCCTATTGTGATTATTAAGTGTTTATTTAAAAAAATAAGAATAAATTTATTATAATCATATGTTATTAAATTTTTTTATTTTTTAAATAAAGATAACTTTATTATTTATTTACTATAGTCATATTTTTCACATGTTTCAGTGACATTTTCATCGATTTATTTTTCTTTTAAAAGCCCGATTTGAAGAATATATAGATAGATTATTTGTATGATTTGATTGTTATAATAAATGATTACCTCGTCTACTAGTTAATTTGTTTGAAGAGAAAATAATTGTATTTTTCTATATTATATTACTATTACCCTAAATTAGGGTTGGGTCCCGTAATCCATATTTGCTTTCCAACCTTCAAAATGAGTTTCTAAGTCTCTCTAACATATATAAATCTATGAATTTAGGTCCTACGTGACAGAAATCGTAATATGAATGTTAAAATAACACATGAAATTAAATGTGTGAACTTGGGTCTTAAGGTTAAATCTTTTCACGATTTTGCTCTCCAACTTTAAGTCAATTGAAATTTGTGTGCTATTTAATGTCCAAATAGATAAATTCTGTCATGTAGAATTCAAATTTACAAATTTAAATAACTTGAGGATTAGTGGTGAAAAATGTATCATCCTACATTGTCCCACTCTCCCCGACCTATTAGATAATCAAGACGAAGACGATAAACATGATCCATATCCCGAATCAGCAGGATTGTAAATTTTTATTATCTATTTTTTAAAGTTAAATTGTATTTAAAAATAAAAATATTAGTAATTGATAAATATGAGGTGGTAGATCGGAGTATTCTAATTCCAATCTCACCTCACTTCACCTCGCCTCGCCTCGCCTCCTAGAAATTCTCAACGAGGCGAGGGATGGAGAGGGCTACCCCATTTTTCATCCTTATTAGGATGAGAAGTTTGTTTTGAAAAAAATGGTGATCTAAAACTCCACATAGTTAAAGGTTTGAGAGTTTTAACCTAATTTAAATTCTCAACTATTAGAAAGAGTGTTGCTATTCATAAAATGTGCTTACGTATTATTAGTTATGTGGCATTAACTGTTTTAACATCCTAAATCCTACATTTAACATGGCAATTAAAATGGCAAAACAATTAAGGTCATATGAATGACACTTCAGTGCTTGTGGGTAATTAGAGATGATGAATAACATTATTTTATTATAAAAGACAATTGGTCTATTGTGTACCGAGGCCAAATCTTTCGAAATTGTTATCCCTTTTGTTGTCCCATTAATATATATGTTTGACTTATTGACACAGATCTTTATAGCAATGGGAAGATGTCAAGTTGTAATGTGTCGAGAGGTTGTGTGTTGAGGTCTCTAAAATATATTGATATGATAGCCAAGAGGACTGCAACATTTGGGAAGCATCTAGATTCGTGTGTTCCAAGCCAACTGGATGAGGGTTCACCTTCAACTAGATTTGTCATGAATTTTATTTATTTTTAATTATTGAAACAATTTTAATTCTTTTTTTTATATTGAAACAACTTTTTGAGAAAATTTGTCCATATATGAGGAAATAAAGATTATTATCTTTTTGGGGCAATTAATTACCCATTATAAATGCTATTTAATTTTGTTGCAGCTTGCCTCCACTGCTTTTTTATAAGAATGCTACCCAAAGGTCCGCCTCCATAATACCATGAAGAAAGTTGTTAGATACCAAGTATGAAAGGGATATGACAATAATTTAGTCCATAGAATTTTGCAGTGCTCAAAAAAGTGTAAATGTGATGAGGCTTCAGGTTTAGAATTTAGCAGTATTCTAAAAAGCGTAACGTTGTTAGGCGAGCCAAAAGGGTAAAAAAATATTTTCTTATTTTAATATTATTTTAAATTTTTTTATCAATCTAAAAATCATTTAATAATTAAAATAATACCTACCAAGTATATAAAATTATAAAATATTACATTGAAAAAAAAGAAAGAAAAAAGCACGACTAGATACAGAAAAAAATAATAATAAAAGCAAAAAAATAAATAAATAATAAAAGAAAAAGCACGAGGCGGGGAGTTTTGTGCCTGCTTCGCACTTAAGCGCCACTTTTTAGAACACTATAATTTAGTTCACGAGATGAAACATTGATAATTATAAAAGGGGAAAATTTTAACCTATTTTTGTTACAAGAGTCGTCTTCCGCCTTCAAAGTTGGAAAAAAGTTGGTCCCTAATAAGTATTTTCGTCCAACTAAATCATTCAAGTACGTGAAAGTCACGTGTCTCGCTTTTTATCGGTAATATAGTTAAGCGCTTAATTAATCCAAAATAAAACAAAAGAAGAAGTAAACGATGAAAAGGAAACAAATAAGGACCATACTATATGTACATAAAGATTGACACATTTACACCCATGTGAGTTGACAAATATACATCCACCCCGCTCTCACTTGCCATACAAGGCATCCCCATCCCTGTCTATCGTCGACAACGTCTCCTCCAGCTCCCTTGGATTTTCCTCCAACTTTTTATTTTTTTTCTATAGCTTGATTTACAATTTTTATTAAAAAAAATGACTTTTGAATGGGCAAATGGAAGAAAGTGCTCGTTGAAAACCGACTTGCCAGAAATTTGGAAGTTCCACTACCATGTTTCACTATGTAGACTATAATTTTCCGCTGAAAATGAGATAAATGCAACTCAATTAAATCGGATATCAATTTAAATGGATTATAATGAGATGAATTATGATAGTACTTGTCTCTTTTATCGACCGTAATTATTTATGATTTAAATAGAAGTGAAATTAATACAAGGCAATGCATAAATGTAATTTCCCATTGTGGGATGTGTGCATTTATTGCTTATTATTATATATGAATAATGTTATTTAGTATTACTGAGGTTGCAATCTCAATGTAGGTGACATCAATATGACATTAAATGATAATTAAAATTAAATTATTTATTTAATTCCACGTTTCATTTAGCATATTATTTAACGTCATCTAAAATATTGTTGCAATCACAACGAGACTACATAGCATTATTTTATATTCTTGAAGTAATTCCACAAAATTTGTCGCTTATTTCAACCATTTGTAACTCAATAAATCCATTAAATACTCTTATAAAATTGGAAGAAAGAAAATGGCAACTAGTGAGCCAACTGTCAAATTTAATGTTAGATAATCGATGTGTCTTGAAAAGTAGAAAGCCATTGCTATGAAGGACCACTACATGGATTGGACAAGACAAGGTTTGATCCTCATGTCCAAATAGTAACAACGGATGGTACGACTAAAAAATAATAGACTTCTTTTCATTTAATTGATGGGTCGACATCTTCAAGTTGTATTCGTCGTTGTAGCTTAATTTCTTCATTCTTTCATAAAGTTGAAAAGCATATGCTAATGTATTTTTTTCGTGTCGCAAAGCTATTCTAATAGATGTTTAAAATCTAAAGTACACTGATCATTTACAATATAGTGGTCGATAATTGAGTGCGGCTACAGTACAAGAACAAGCGAGATATGGTGATCTATTCACTTTTTATGATTAAGATAGTGGGTTTGTGATGGATAATCTAGTAGAATCACAATAAATTTAAAAAGTTCTTGGAGTTCATGATTATTTGATATTTATATGGAAGAAGTGGTTGTTACCGCCCACGGTGTCAAGGACCGCAGCTTCATCTAAGCCCCTTGACTCACACATTGTAAATATTTTAATTCATTTGTAAAATAGTTGGTAATTAGAAAATTTTAGTATGATTCCTCGGCAAAATGATGTCTACTGCCGTCACTTAGGTTTTTGTTCAGAACTCTATTATAGGGGGTATTAGTCTTTCAAACATCTTTCAAGCTTTCTAGT
>CAIGRP010058776.1:19727-31408 GCA_903798385.1 Fraxinus cuspidata | reverse complement strand
CGAGCCGAGCCCGAACTTTGAGTTTTGGCTCGGCTCAACTCGTTGACATGGCTAGACTTCGTAACTTGAAGAGTCAAATTGAGCGGGCAAATGAAGAGCTTGGCCAGCAAGAGCAAAGGAAATAGACTGAAAATGGCACTAAGTTGACTCATTTGGTTTGACTTTCAGTTTCTAAAAGAGAATTCTATTAACGATCACTGGTGTTACAACACTAGTCTATGTGACACTAAGTGTCACTACATTAAAGATAAAATTAAATGAATTACATAATTTCTTGTTTAATTGAACATATCACATAAATTGATACTCTAATACCACCTGTGTTAAATATCATCATTCTTTTTAAATTGAGAGTTCTTGATTGGCATTGGTTTTGTAACCCCGAAAGGATGATGGATGGAAGTGTAGTTTTGGTATTTCCAAAATAGAGGAATTATACTTAGGGGCAGGTCATTGGCATTAAGGTTGTTTACTCATGATGTACTCTCCAATCTTGTTCAATTAAACCTTTCCTTATATTTTGCTACATTAAAACATATTTTCGAGTTTCACAAGAAAATGCACATGAATAATGGGCACGCATAAGAGGCTAGAAGCGAATCTTTCTCAGTTTAAATACGTGCACAAGAATAATGTGAATTTGTGCATGCACGCATGCATAGATGCATATCATGCATAAAAGGCTACTGGCGAATCTTTGCTTCTCCGTTTGGACCTGAACAAAATTTTAACTCATTTTTCTTTTAAGTGCAGTAATATCCAATCCTCTGGCCAAACATGCTATTTGAAGTAAAGAAGTTTTCGACCCTCAAAGGAGGTTTACAATATCTCCAATAGTTTCACTAAAACAAAATGTTCATTCATGGAAGCATAGACTCTTGACCGTTGATTATTCAGTAAACCTATGGCATCCATACGAGGCACCTTGGCCTGGAAATTCGACCTAACAAAAAGAAAATAGGACAATACAGAATTAACACAGCCCGAACCAGCTTTCATCAGTATTATGGTCGAGACAGAAGTTGAAAACTATAAAGCATTGATCATCCTTTTCATCTCGGCAGACCTCCTAGGATCTGGTTCGTCAATGGCTCTCTCAGAGAGTACGTGCTTGATTCGACACATTGACTTCCTTACCTGTTC
The DNA here is from genome assembly GCA_903798385.1 of Fraxinus cuspidata. NCBI lineage: Eukaryota > Viridiplantae > Streptophyta > Magnoliopsida > Lamiales > Oleaceae > Fraxinus > Fraxinus cuspidata. Next base: position 30,265 of record CAIGRP010058776.1, on the reverse strand, counting down.
AATTTTCACCAAACACGTATAGAAAGGGCAAACTATGCTTTGCAAACAATCAATCCAGAATAATGTACGTTAAAGGAACATTGTATGACTTGAGAATTAATACTATAAAATCTTAATAAAGAAATAAAGCTACACCTTGGGAATACGCTCTGGATTGGGAAACCGTAGGTTTTGAGCGTGAAGCATTTGGCGCTGTGTCATCAACATGTTCTTCTCCTTCAAGAGAACGTACCAGAGCTTGTTAAGGTCATCCCAAGACTTGAGACGTAGTTCTGAAGCCTTCCAACTCCGACCTGAATAAATTTATAAAAAATTTATCCTATAATAGATGTATGATTGTAGAAAAGACGCAACGCATAAAGTAGAAAGACCTATTAAAGAGCAGAGCTCATTAGGATGAAGGTCAATAAAATCCACAGAGAAGACGGAATTTATCTCATAACATCTTACACAGTTGAGTCTCGAATTTCATGAAAGACAGAGCAATCATACCTCACCTCATGCAAATGTATAAATGGTGCTTCTAAATGTTTTGCAAAACACCACGCCAAAATACTCTTAATTTTCAACCATACGACAATGGAGACCAATCACACTGCATTTCACAAAATTAAGACATTCTTACTTGATAATATGGTCCTTCAATGGTTGTTCTTCTGAAGATAAAAATTCCTCAAGAAATATTTATAAACTAGGTTGACTAGGTTGATCGTCGTATCATTATTACAGTTAAATTCCAAATCATATATAACATCAACATATGGTGCACAGATACTTGTACTTGGGAGACATGTCCATTAAATATCATGTCATCTTAGGCACCAACACTCGATGACATGGATCTAACGAGCCACATCTATTTTTTATATATTTTTTAACTTTCTGCAGCTTGAAGGATACTTGAGGGACATTCCTCGGGCAAATTCGACGTGCATATGCCATGTCTTATATTAAAAAGCATAAAAATCTTTTACAAAATACACATTTATAATTTTGAAGAATTTAAATCAACATGTCTATGTCCTACTTTTGAAAAAATTAAAAATAAAAAATAAAATAAATCGAGTGTCCATGTCGAAGCAACTCGTGAAGAATCTATGTAGAGTTGGCAAAAAAACCCGCCCCGTCCCGGCGGGGCCCTGCCCCGAACGGGTTGGCAGGGTGGGGTGGGGGCGCCCGGCCTCGGGTCACGGGGCGGGGCACCGAGCCCCGTGAAGAATAAAAAAAAAATAATTAATTAACTATAAATAAAATAATTAATTAACTGAAAACTAAAAAAAAAAAACAAATGGGGCGGGAAACGGGGCAAGCCCAAGCCCCGTTGCCATCATAAATCTATGCAACATGAACTCTTTTAACTAGGTTATGACATCATTCATGATTGTAATAAATGAAAAATGAAAAGTAATGTTGAACACAAAATGGAGCAAAGCACTTCAGTCAGTGGTCATACACATTGGCTAGCCTTGTTTTTTATGTTTTTCCATTAAATTAAGTTTGAGAAACAGAACATATTGAAATGAGGAATCTCCGCAGACCAAATACCTCAGCAGCAAGAATGTCCGGTGCTTGATATTGCTTCAGGTTCACGGCAAGACATTACTCAAACCCCGAATTTCAAACTATAATAATCATATCTTGCAAACATCATCCCTCTTATTTCAATTCTACATAAATTATAATTTTCATCATGGATAAAAGATGTTGGAGTTTCCTATCCAGGCAAACTGTGGGACCCAATACTAACCAAACTCGGGTCCATTTGAAGATACGAGTATCAATAGTCACTAAATACTAATTTAGTAGTGAACAAGATGATAAAATAAACATAGGAGATAACAAAGTATCATAGAAATGTTAAAAGGAACTGATAGTTCAGCCTTGTCCTTCCTGAGTTTTGCCCCTGATCTAATTGTGTAAAAATGACTCCTTGTGAACTGATAGCCCATAAAAATTCTGTAAGTACTAATCAAAGACCGCTTTTCGCTAAACTGTGTTTGCTGAGACGATGAGTGCCTCCACTTTCTATTAGTTAAACATTTTCTTAGTATTCCAGTACAAATCTAGTGTACTGGCATCTAATCCTTGATCAAATGTAATTTCAGTAGTGCAATTTTCAATTTTTCTTGGATATGCACACTCTATTCCCAATAAATCTTCAGGTGTATAAGAAAATACCAAGCATGTTTGACGAAGATCAATAATTGTATAATCTAGCTATGAACTCCTCCCATTATCACAAATGCATTCCTTTTAACCCATGAAAACACATGAATTTGTTATATTACGGAATTTGGGCAGCGAAAGAAAAAGAATATCAAACAACATCCATCCCATGAGCCCTAATAAGAAAATTGATAGTAAAGAATAATTCAATGTAGACAACAGGCTTGTCATCATCTGGGCATCTGTCAGCTTCAAAACAAGCATTTAGTTAAGTTTCCATAAAAGGTGTCACTGAATACGAGAATAATTTGCGGCGTGCAATGAAAAGCAATGAAAAACATTCGGCTTGCTAAAAATACCATTTCCCATGCTCAGTTTCAGAAGTTCCCTTGCACTTTTTAGGTCCAACTCAAGATGTCACGGTAGTATTAACCTATCTTGGTGCATATCATACCTTCTAGTAATGGGACGGTTTCGTAAATCCATATTTTAAAGGCTATCGGAAACCCACCAAGCCTATAAGGTATGTACGGAATACCTTCATCCTCTAGAATTAAGCATTTGCTCCCCATACCAGATTTTAGGGACGAAAAAGTGATCTCGACCTACTCCTTACTCCAAGAATCTTCTGAGTCAACAAGAACCATAAGATAATCTTAAACAAACATCTCATATGCAGTCCTGAACATCATAGACGTGAAGATTCAGAATTCAACTACTACAACGTCCCAATCATTGGCATTTGTATTTTCAAGAAAACACCATTGACAACTTTTGACATGATAGGTGGTCACCGAAGTATTCATGTTTAATCCTACAAATCTCGAGTCAAAATTCCTCCATGGAATACCTTAATCATTCACCCCAATATTGGACCACATTTTTAATGGGCGAAGCTATTCAATTCTCTAAGAAGCACCGGATATATAAGTTGGTGATTCAATGCAATTTCACTTGCATCAAGAAAATGACCAAATCAAGTGCCTCTAAATTTTTTTTTTATCTATTCTAATAATCATAGAATTGATGAAGCATTAGCTTTAGCTTGTGATCAATAGTCGGAGTGCATCAAGAAGTCCCGATGGTGAAACAAGAGAAGTGGATTATATTATGGACATTGATAAAATATCCATAGAAAAACATTAATTCAAACACAGAATTTCAAACCGCAATAATCATATCTTGCAAACTATGATCCCGCTTTTACATTTCTAAATTTTCCATACAATTATAACTTTCACCTTTGACAAAAGTTGTTGGGGTCAGTCAGGAATTTCATCCATGGGTTTCCAATTTATGGAAACTTTGGGAAACATTACCAAGCGATGCAAGAGCAATAACCTAATGAGGATATTAGTGGCTTCCCAAAATTTAAGAAAATCATATATTTTGGATATTTACCACCCAAGAATAAATTTCAACTTTGTTAAGCAACAAAACGACTTGAGAGTAGTTTGTTCTTTCATTAAATTAAAACATTCGATTTATATTCAATATTGTGGACCCTAATTTCAAAATCTATACCTCATTTAAGAAATGATACTACAGATGCTTGTTATACTTCACATGCAATGGCAAAATGAGAAAATAACAGTCATGCGAAGCAAAAGGAAGCTCAATATAAGGGATGACAAAGAACATGAAGCAAAAAGAAATTAGAGGCATAAAAGCATATGGATAGGATTTGTCAACCCTACAAGAGATAATCGAATATCTGCAAGCAAAATTGTGATTTAGATTGGAGGTTTCGTGATTACAAAAATAGAAAAATCATTATACCAACATTTATGTCAAAATGGAAAACAAATCTTTCTTTTATCGAACTTGGGTCCATTTGAACCTTAGATGATACAAGTATCAGCAGTGAGTCAATAATAATTTATCCCATTTTGGTACATATTCTTTAAAATTTAAATTGTTCACAAACTCTTCTTCAACCACACATTCTCCTAATTAAATAATTTTGCATATGGACCATAATTTTAATACTTTTTAACCATACGTTCTCTAAAAAATCACTTTTCACAATATATATTCTCAAAAAATATACATCAAACAGGTCTACGTGAATTCATATGCCATAAAAACGATTATTTTAACATCATATGCCAATCTGTAAGTGCAAATCAAAAGACTGCTTTCTGCTAAACTGTGTTTTTTCAGACTTTGAGTGCCTCCACATTCTGTTAGTCGACATTTCCAGAACATTCTGGTACCGTGGACAAATCTAGTATAGGCCTATAATCCCTAGTTAAATGGAATTTCAATAGTCCAATTTTAGATTTTTCTTGGATATGCACGCCCTATTCGTATCAGATAAATCTTCAGATGCGTTAGAAAATATCGAGGACATTTGACGAGGATCAATAAATTATAGTCTAGCTTAATTCAGATATAACCCTGCCAATAATCTCAAATTCATTCCTATTCATCCATGAAAACATATGAAATTTGTTATACTATGAAATTTGGCATAGAAAGAAAAAGAAATATCAAACATCATCCGTTCTCCAGCCAGATTAAGAACTAAACCCTTAAAAAGAAAATTGATAGGGAAGAATAATTCACCATAGGTAACAGGCTTGTCATCATCTGGGCTTCTATCAGCATCAAAGAACTCCTCAAGTGGGTTATGCCTAGCGGTAGTAGAAGCGGCGGCGGCTCCTGCAGCTGAAGCTTCTGATCTAGCCGCAGCAAAGAGGGTTCTTCCAAACACCCTGGTGAGGAACATTAATTCTTTTCTGCACAAAAAAATAAAAAAATCAGTAAACTACAGGAAGTTCGAGAGAATTTGAAAACAAAAATAGTGAACCCATTTCTTATTGAATCGTGAAGTCTGCAATGGTATAAAGAACAAATTTTAGTGCATGGATTTTCATTCTTCGAGCTTAGATTAATAAAACAGAATTCCGATTATAATTACAATAACTGAGATAAATATACTCGATTGAGAAATGGATACTTGTCTGTGGAAAGCCAATGGCAGTGGTTAGCGGCGGTGGTGCAGTAGAGAGCGCTGTCTCTGGAGCTTGTAGGTTCGTTTGGTTTAAGGAATGTCAATATTATTATTATTATAAAAAAATGTATGTTCGTTTGGTTTAAGGGAATGTCAATATTATTATTATTATAAAAAAAATGAATTAGCCTCCATTTGATAGGGTCGTTTGGTTTAAAATCGGGTTTTTAGTAAATTTTGATAAAAATTGAGAAAATATATAGTTAAAAAGTTATTGATCTCATAAAATGTGTAATTAAAATTAATTATTGAATTTAATTTATTAAAATCAAAATTTAATCAAAATCAAACACGGGCTTAAAATAAATTTTTACTTCTTCCGAAAAATTGCATAACAAATGTCGGTAAAACTCGAGTATTTTATAAAAAATTCAGATTTTTTAAATTTAGTCTTCAAGTCGCCAACATCTCCATCCTCGTGAACACAACTCATGGGTAAAGAGCTACGGGGATCGGGAGTTTGAGGAGTGAACATAGTTCGAATTTAGTCCACCCACGATACACATTCTACGTTGTGTGATTTTATAAATTACAATATTTGAATTATTGATTCATAATTGAATATTTGAAGACTTTACTATACTATATTTTAATTTTAATTTGTAATCAACTTATAAATGACTATTATTGTATTAAATAATCATATGCATTTCCACTTTCCATTTTCTCCAACGATATCACGGAAATTGACACAAATAGCCCCAAGTGGAGACTATTTTTTTAAAAAAAATTGTGAAATTTTACTCATACATTGTTATAGACTTTGCCCATAGTTACGAGGCTCTGTCCGATCATTGAATCGGCCAGAGTATCAGGTCAAAAGATTATTTGTTCAACCAATAAATCATTGTTCGGTTCAAATGTATTTATTTTTTTAAATTTGAAAAAGACATAGATGTAATTATAAGTTTAAAAGTCAATGTAGATTCTAGTTTAGAAGTTAATATTTTAATTAGAATATTATAAGTTCTCAATTTTTCTCTTTTTAAAAAAATTAAACATAAGATCTAAATAATTTTTTCATGTATTCTTAATATTTGTATTGTTGTATCTAAATTATTACTCAGTATTTCATTTCAATTTTTCAATAAAATTTTGTTTGTCACATTTTCCAAAGACAAATGAATATTTAAAACGTTTTTTTTTTAAATTATAGTATAAAAATAAGATATATTAATTGTAGACAAAGAATATAGAACAACGAAAGAAGACAAGCGAGCAACTAATCTGGTCCTCCAAATCTCTAAATGGGTGGGTATGGGCCAATTCAAATAGTCGATACACTACTCCGGTGTCCTGTGCTCCGGCAAGTATGGGGTTATCCTTCATGCATTTTCTCGATGTTTCAAATTTTAAAATGAGGGTTTAGTATAATAGGAGGCATATTTGGATGAAATATCCATTTGGGACATATGCGGAAATACTTTATATCATAAGATATTTCAATTCGATTTTTCACAACACGGCTACTTTTTTGAATGCATCTTTAAAAATGGACATTTTGCCTAATTTTCTTTTATTTTATTTGTATATTGATTTCACATAACAAATGGTACTAAGGATCCATTTGATTGCAATGGTGGAAAATGGGTGGAAAGAAAATGAATTCCAAAGAAAAAATTGCTATAACTTGTTTTTCAGGGAATTGTTAATTAAGTGTGTTTGATGGTATAATTTTTCACCCGAAAAATTTTAAAATTTTGATCCTTTTTGTGTTCATTTGATTTTATTTTATATGGAAATTGTCTACTAAAGTGATATTTTTTTTCCACAATTGGTTATATAATTTGTTTCAATTGCCAAAAAGTAAAAAAAATATATATATATTTCCAAGAAAATCATTTTTCATCGAAATTTAGTGTTTGTTTGACTTTGTTTTACATGAAAATTGTCCATTAAAATGATTTTTTTTCACAATTGGTTATAAAATTTGTTCCAATTGCCAAAAAAAAAAAAATCAGCAAACCTGGAAACCATTTTCCCACCTAAATGTTGGGGAAATTGTTTCCTTAATTTGGTGGAATTGGTGCACGTGTGGGGTGGTGGGTGGAAATTGTTTTCCATGGCAAATTTTTCCTTCAAACAACCATAAATCAAGGAAAATAGAAATTGTACCCTAAGTTTTTTTTTTTCTTTCACAAAAATTACATTGGCTCTTATATGTTTGTGCTAATATTACGTGGAATATATATCTTATTTCTTTGTTTTTTCTTAATTTTTCAAAACCAAAATTGTGTTGTGAAATGTATATTTGATAGACAAGTTTTACTCTATAAAACTTCGTCGAGCATGACTTCAATGGGTAATTTTTCTCTTATTACATTAAAGTATTTACTTGTCTAGATTTAGAATTGAACTCTCGCCTTTGGAATTTAGCTTTTTGAAAGTATTTCCTTACTAAGAAATAACTATATATATATATACACACACACATATACATATATGTTTGTGTGCGTGTGTTCTCTTTTGGATATAGAAAATTTTAAAATTGATACATTATTGTTTTTCTTTCTTCTTTCTCTTTATTGATCAATTGATGTGAACTTTGATCAAAAGAGAGACATGTTAACGTGTAAGGTTTAATTATGTATTGATTAAATAAGTGATAATAATTTGAAGTGTGTTATGCAATGACGAGTAGTGTTCGAATATTAGGTTATCTAACAAATACAGTAAATCGTCAAAAGATTGGAATAAAATAAAATTCTACAGAAAGTAGCCAAAGAATTGTGTTTGGAACATGAATTAGCTAAATTCTACTACTTGTAAATTACGCTCATGTTTGGTGCACATTAAAATTTTCATTTTCATTCTTCTACTCATTTTCAACCATATATTTTTCAATAAAATATTATTTTCCATCACATCAATAACTTTTCTTTATTTTCAACCACAAATTCTCCATCAATCTACTATTTCAGAATACATTCTTCCAAAATAATGTGGCTCAAACACACATTTCCAATAAACAAGGGAATAGTTGGTGGGCTGTGGCCATTTGGAAATATTACATAGAACATGCATTGACAAGAAAAATAGTTACAAAATTTTTTTTTTTCTGATTTATTATATGTGTTATAATATCAGTTTTAATAATTTATCAAAATTATTTAATGTTAAACTAATTAATTTGGTAAATAAGTGAAAAAGTATAAATAATCATAAAAATAATTTAACGTTGTCCGACAACTGCCTACATAAACATTCATGAAATGACACACAGTTATTGCACAATCTAAAGTGGATAAATTGGATTTAAACAAATAAATTCTTCCTTTAACATTCACGTCGTTGTGTTGAATCACTTCTTAGACTTACTTAGCAAGCAACCCTCTTCTTCTTAATTTGAAGTTGTTGAACTTCTTCTAAAGTTGTAAATTTTCTTATCTCGAAAATCGCAAAAGATAGTCTCCAAACACGAAAATTTTCAAGTTTAACCTCGATCGTGCAAGTAGGTTTTCCTTGTGCTTTTCGAATTTTTGCTTCAACGATAAATGAAAAGCTTAAGAAAATTATAATTTTGACTCGAAATAAATTAATAAATTTTTAAGAATTTGTCCAATTTGCTTGACTTAGATGTTGCCAATAAAAGTCAACACTATAATTCTAACAAATGTAAATTAATATAGTGAGGAAGGTAGAGAAATTTTTGTAAAGTGAATTTAATTTTATTTAGGTACAAGTTTTATTTTATCATAAAAATGTAAAGAAAAAGACCCCACCTTGAAATATAGAAAATTAGACAAATGTGGGAGAAATATAGAAGAACCTTTTACTTCTTCGTGTTAAAAATATCAAGAATTTGCAACTGTAAATTGAAATTAACTTTTCCATGTTTCAAAATTATGAGATCCTATGTTAGGTCAATTAAGTCTTTTATTAGTATCTAGATTTTGTTAAAAATTAAGACTCGAGGCACGAAGTGAAAGGTGGACCTTTTATTTTTCTTAAGAAAATATTATTTAAAAGTGACTTTACTTTTATTTTTTTATGTGAACATGAACTAGCTCTCGACTTTATCCTTATCTTTGTGATGGATATTATCTCTAGTCACTAACACACTTTTACGCCCCCAAAAAAATGATTAAATCAACAAATAAAGATCCCCATTGGTGGAGACGGATTCTAATGCCCCACTAGTTTGGATTAAGGAATATAATTTGAATATTATCTTAGAATAAAGTGGGACCCTCTATCATCTAATCCTCTTCTTGTAATATATTCCTTTTTATAAAGTCATTCTTTTCATAAATTAAAAAGTGTAGACAAAAGTGCGACTTTTTCTTGGTGACATTAATAATTTTATTTTATTAACATAATTAAATGTTATTCTTCTTCCTCGATCCTTGCTCATGGGTTTTGCTTATTTTAATCCATCACTACTCTCCGAAATATATCATGAGCGTATTGAATAAAGAGGCTCATTCACTTCGCATGAAATATCGCGTACCAATCATTTAATTTTCATGTTCATTTCTTGACCAACTTAAAAAATACTAAAAAGAAATTCATTATTCGTTTCACGATATAATTACGAACACATAAGACATTTGGTACTATATAAGGGGAAAAAGACTATGGAGATGAAGTTTTACAATCGCACCTTCAGGGATGTGAATACAAGCGATCATGATTGTCGTAAGCTTGTAGATAAAGTATTGAGTAAAGTACAACAATAAGCACAACTCTCGTATTTGGTAGGGGTGACAATAGGCATCAGTTGTTTGCAAGGGCGGGCTCGTTTGTACTCAATCCATGGGTACCTGAGCTTGTCGAAAGATGGAATGTGAACCGACTCGATATTTACTGGATGAGCTAGCTCGGCCTAGCTTGTCAAAATGACAAACAGCCGATGGGCCGTTGAAATAGACCGCATTTTTTGTTGCATCAATTGGCATTGTGATGATACTTTTTGCAACCTATATTTAATTTTTTTTTAAAAATAGTAAAATAAAAATTTTAATTCCAAGGCCATTGTGCATGCCAACTTTGGCTTAGCCTAGCCGTTGCGGTTCCATGACATGCCTATCGTTATGTTTGAACCCATGAATAAATTGCGGATAATGTAAAGACATTAAAAGTATATTTATATTGTGTATACGTGTATCTTTTTGCATGACTTTGAAAGAGATGAAAAGGGAAGGGATAATGGTAGGGATCGAATATGGCAACAAACAAAGAAGTAAAATACTCACTTGAATGTCTTTTTTAATAAAGAGAAAAAGTTAGGGGAATCTTGCTAGTTGTAAATGTAATGGTCCATTTTTGGCATCGTATAAAAAGATAGAAAGTGATACCCATATACGTAATCTCATTTTCTCATTTTCTTATAAGTAATTAAAATTTACTTTTTTTT
>CAIGRP010058776.1:0-19680 GCA_903798385.1 Fraxinus cuspidata | reverse complement strand
AGTTGTAAATGTAATGGTCCATTTTTGGCATCGTATAAAAAGATAGAAAGTGATACCCATATACGTAATCTCATTTTCTCATTTTCTTATAAGTAATTAAAATTTACTTTTTTTTAAAGTTGTTTATTTCACTCAATGCGATTTTAAAGTTACTCATTTTGACAAAAGTTACTTTCTAAAAAATAAGTCTTAACACACTAACCTAATATTTAGGTTAAAACGTCAACTCTCGAGCATTAATTTAAATTGAATTTGATATGAAGTTGTGAAAAAAGTAAGAGGGAAATGAGTTTTGGATTGTTTTAACTCAAAAGCACAAACTTCAAACAAAACCTATATAAAAATAAATTTATGTTCGTTAGGAAAAAATCATTAGCCACTTGCAAATGACTTACATTTTACTTAAAACATTATTTAATCACCGACAAAAAACACCGGTCTAAAAATGTTTACACAACTTTAAAAAAAAAAATTAGAATTCGTTTAGCATGACTTTTGTTTTTGTTTCTTGTAAAAGAGGTTCTTTGAGGAAGTCATAATTGAACTAGCTTCATTCAAAAGTTCTTTTAGTCGAACAAATCACTTTCGGAAAATTATTTAAATATGTTTAACATAGTTTTTTTTATCTCAGAAATACTTTTGACTCATCAAAAATTCTGTCAAATGGACCTCAGTAACAATTTATTGTGTTGTAAAGCCATTCCCTTTTTAATCATTTTGGGATCAACTTTTTTTATTGAGGTATCATTAATGCTCAAAAAGATACAAAAGAAAATTTAGGTAGTTCCCGTTTCTCCCTCCCATCACATTAGTGTTGTTAAATTGCTTTATGCCTTTTAAAGGTGACACATTACGTTGCCTCCCACAATTAATTTTAAAAAAAGTAACTTATATTCTAACTAATGTCCAAGTTTGAATTATTGAGACATTCACTATAATGAGGGGAATATTTCTTTGAAATATCATATGAAATCTTCAAGACATGGAAATAATTTGCTTATTTTATGCTTTTCTTTTGAGCTTAATTTTGCAGAAATTATGCAAGCATTTAGATTTATTTATCGAAAAAATGCCTCTATTGTATATAATTTACTTCATGATTATTATTTTTTTCTTCAGAAAGTGAAATACTTGTGTGAGTATATAATTTATTTTTTAATACTTGAGTTAATCAATTTCCGTACCAAAATAAAATAATAGTCCCTTATTTGCTCTCCCTAGTTTAATTATTATCCCTTTTGGGCATCCAATATGCTTTTTTTGCACGTAGGTACTACAATAGGTTGTCAACCCCAACCTATTTTCTTTCAATAATTTACATTGTAATGCATTCTTTCTCGTAACTCCAAATTAAATTATAATTATTTCAATTTTTAAAGGCAAATCTATCTTTCATCTCGACGCGACCCTCAAAAACTTCATGCCATTTCATGATTTTGCTTGCACAAGGCAATACCTTTTCTCTTATGGACGGTGTCTAATTTATTTATTTTTTTAATAAAAGAAAGTGCTTTTAAACAAAATGAACTTGCTAATTAAAAGTTCATTTATTGACTACGGGTTAATTTTACCTATGGTCACTTAACATTGCCATTAGTGTCACATTGGTCGTTGAAGAGTCATCATTAAACTTTACAAATTGTTCCATTCGAACCACCGATTCAACTTGAAGCATATTTTTTAACCGAAAATTTTACATGTTTGTATGTAAGTCATCAAATCATTAAGATTTTTAGTTAAATCCTACTGCTTAGCACACAGACACGTAGACTATTTTGTTAAAAAATCGACACTAAATTAAGTCGACAGTTGAATGAAGTCGACAGTATCTTCTTCTCAATTTGCTCGCACTTTTCCATAGTATTTTCCGGACTTCTTTTATCTTACCTTTAGGCAAACTCCTTTTCTCCCTTCGATATTCTCTTTTTGCTCAAAACTTTTCCTCGATGTGGGTCTTCGATTTTTTGATTCTTTACTTCATTTCAGTCCCTTGATTTTTGCTCATGAAAAATTTATTCTTTTCACAGCCAGGTACTTATATAATTCATTTTACTGCAAGAATTACACTTCTTAAGACACAAAACACTCCCTCTTGCCGTTATAGCTTCACTTTTTCACCAGCATTTTGTGTTCTTTACTTTTTAATATTAGCATAAAAAGTGGGGTGCCATATATACGTAATGTGGGTTGTTTTGTGGGTTTCTTGAGTCTTAGCTTTCTGAGGGTACTCATAAAGTTGCAGTTTTTCTTTTAATTTTGCAGTCTTTTTAATGGGATTCTGATTAGTTTATGATTTTAGGTTCGTTCGCAGATTTGTAGCATTTGCATTGTGCTCTACAAGGAGAAAGAAAGAGAGAGTAAAAAATGGCTCCAATAGTGGTGAAGCCAGATGATCCACCGCCACATACACCAAAAGATCAGCTTCCCAATGTATTCTACTGCATTACCAGTCCTCCTCCATGGCGTTAGTATCTTATCATCTTCATACTGTTTCTTTACAATCTCAGTATATACTTTCTGCTATTATTTTGAGGTCTTTGATATGAAGTGGTTTTGCTTTTGAGTGTAATGTATAAGCCTGCCTATGGGACTTTAAGCCGTTTTGTTTATACTTTTTAAGTATATACGCATATTCTTTGTACGAATTATCTCTTTAGTTGAGTAGGCAAGGTTGTTTATAATCTATTTTTTCCGTTTGCAGTTTTTGTGTATATACTTGTCTCTAGCCACTAGTATAGAGTGGATTCTGATCTTTATGAACCCCCTTATTGACTCCTCCAATTTGTAGTTTTTCTTCTTATTTCTTACAATTGTTCAATCCATTGATGGTTCAATCCATACGAGTTGTGCTTTTGAGAAGAAATGGAAAAGCTGGTTAATTTATTCGTGACAGATTGTGTATTAGCACATTTATGGGGATTTGAGGGGTTTAATGTGCTTTTCTGACTCAAAATTATTTGATACGATAATGTTACTATTCCCAGAACTTGCTATGTTATTATTCTCGTTTTAAAAATAGTCAGTCTGAAGTGATTCCTACTTCTCTGAATATCAAGAATATCTTTGTCCTCTTTATTTAAAGTCTGGTAACTTGTAAATTTTATAATTTAGTGCAAAAAAGGGTTTTTGAGCAATCTCGTATTTCACAAAGAATGGTTTTTTTGTTACAGCTGAGGCCATCCTTCTTGGATTTCAACATTATATAGTGATGCTTGGCACAACAGTCATCATACCAACAGCACTGGTTCCTCAAATGGGGGGAGGAAACGTGAGTCATTCCAGTGCTTATACTTGATCAAAATTATCTCTATTATTTTTTCCTGTATGTTTTCATATTCATGGACCTTCTCAAATACATGCTTTATTTTCAGGAGGAGAAAGCTAAAGTTATTCAGACTCTGCTGTTCGTTGCTGGATTGAACACTCTGTTGCAGTCATTCGTTGGAACAAGATTACCTGTTGTGATGGGAGGGTCATACACTTTTGTTGCACCCACAATTTCGATTATCCTGTCTGGTCGATGGAGTGACCCAGACCCTATTTCGGTTTGCGATCTCGATACTATACCCATTGCATTTTGTTCTTCAGATGGAAACTTGAGTCCTGTAGTGCTTGTTATATAAACTTTCAATATGTTTGATTGTGCTTAAAAGTGTTGAACTTACCTTTGGGTTACTTACTTTGCCAAACATGATCTTCGAAGTTAAGTTTTTTTGTCTAGAGAAGCAACTTTTAAGCACAACCAAACACGCTATCGAGAAGCACTTGGTGATTTATCACCCTAATGTCCATGTTCATAGAAATTCTGCTGATTTGTTGTTGAGTGAGTTGAAAATAAATAGTGCCAAAGCCTAGTAAAACTCAGGGAAGGATTGCACCAAGAGAGCTCTATAAAAAGTGACGTAAATTGTTCCTAGTTACTCTTGGTAAAATTTGATTCAAATATGTGATTTACTTTCAATAACTGTGCAGAAATTCAAGAAGATAATGCGGGCAACACAAGGTGCACTTATTGTCGCTTCAACCATTCAAATAGTACTAGGTTTCAGTGGTCTTTGGCGTAATGTTGCAAGGTTTGTTTGCATAACAAAATTAATATGCATATACTTAGTTTCATCCATGCTGACCTTATTTGTCCTGGATACTGTCTATAACCAACAAGTCTGTTGTCTGATATCTTGTCATTTAAAACTAACCTAATATATCTCTGTGATCTAGGTACCTGAGTCCACTTTCAGCAGTTCCTTTGGCAACTCTTGCAGGTTTTGGACTTTATGAGTTTGGTTTCCCTGGGGTATGCACGGGCCTTTACTGAATCTCTCTCTCTCTATTGAAATGATTATACTCTGTTTGTCTACTGGCTTTTGTTACTTGCTAAAAGGGGTTGAATATGAACTCTTGCCTTTTTTGTTTAGGTTGGAAAATGTGTTGAAATTGGATTGCCACAGCTCATAATTGTTATTTTTATCTCTCAGGTAAGTCTTAATTGCACTTTGACAATTCTTTTTCATAATTTAAGAACACAACTTCCCATTTTGTAACTTTCTTGATAAAGTTCAATGTATCTTATGTCGCATGCCATCTTGTAGTTAAAGGTTTTAGGATAGGATTTAGTTTTTCATATTATTGCAGTATTTGTTCTATGTGATCCATTTCCAATAGTTGTTCGACAATTAATTTTTCTGGTCATTGCAGTATCTGGTCGACCTGATAAGCCCAGGAAAGCATATCTTTGAACGTTTTTCGGTTTTAATCACGGTGGTAATTGTATGGATTTATGCCCATTTACTTACTGTGGGTGGGGCCTATAATGATAAAGCACCAAAGACTCAAACAAGCTGCAGAACTGATCGTGCGGGACTTATTGATTCTGCTCCATGGTAAGCTGAGTCCCCCCCCTACCACCCCAAATGTTAGTAGTCATTGTATTTTCACTTGTTACCTAGCCATTTGATAACATAATTTCAGTATTTTTATCTAATGCTCATCAAGAAGATCAAAGGTGCTCGTGTGCAATAAATATAGGCCATTTTATTTGTTTTGTAATTGAGTGAGTGGATTCTTTAATGGTCAATATGCACTTAAATTGCTTTAGGGAAGGATGGGCTGAAGCTGTTAGAGATTTAGCCCAATCCCGAGAGCACTAATAAACAAGATGAAAACCAGAAACACACACATGAAACACACAAATTTTGTAGTGGTTCACTCTCAACGCAAGTGCTACACTAACTTGCCACTACAGTAATTTGTTTGTACTTGCATGCAGTAATTATTTCATTAGACTTCTCACTGAATTCGGATGAAATTTTAGTACATAACCTTCTTTCATCTTTCCCTAGTAAGGAAATGCGGAAGAAACTGCTTTGAACTGTTCATTCTTTATGAACCTTAAGGGTTGATTCAATGAGTTTTCCACTCGTGCTGCTACCATTGTTGATTTATACAGAAATGCAAATAGAGATATTAAATCTTCAAAATGGTTAATTAATTACCACAAATTAAGAGGTGTAGGTAATAGATATGCAGTTCTTCACTAATCTGATTGTCTATCTCATCTTAAACACGAGTGAGCTCAACTGGAGTTGCTAATGAGCAATGCTAAACTACATTGTGGTGATACTATCAGCATATAGTGCATTTTGTTTGATTTGCATATGTAAACTATAAACAAATACATTGATACATGCGGGCAATGAATTCTTGTTGGTTTTCGGTTTTCCTTGCAGGATAAGAGTTCCATACCCATTTCAATGGGGTACACCTTCATTTGATGCAGGTGAAGGCTTTGCCATGATGATGGCAGCATTTGTTTCCCTTGTAGAGGTTTGATTTCATCTCATCGCTCAGTGCTTACAAAATTGCAGTATCTCTATTGTTCTTACATCCTGTTATTGGCATCCCCTTTAAAAGCTCAGGTTTACTGTTTACAGTCACTAATGATTTGGAGCATGTTCGCCTAAGATCGAAAAAAAATATACTCACTTTGCTCACTGTCGAAAAAGTTTTTGTACTGAAAATCCAAAACAAGTAACTTTTGAAAAATCTCTAAACATGTTTGGCAAAAAGTTACTTCGAAGTAGCTTTAAAGCTAAACCAACATGCTTTCATTTTGTGTTTCCTTTTTATTTTTTCTTATGTATGAATTTTTCATTGCATCTAATTCCCTTTTATTCTCATTTTTCCAAATGGTAAATGCAGTCGTGTGGTGCCTTCATCAGTGTCTCCAGATTATCTAGTGCAACTCCTTTGCCACCGTCTATTTTGGGCCGTGGTATTGGCTGGCAGGTAAACATGACACCTTATAGGCCCCCGACTAGGCGATCCCCCATCGCTCAAAAACAAAAAAGAAAAAGGAAAAAGGATAAAAGTAACATTCAAAGGAGAAAAGAGAAGTGAAGAATAAAATTGCAAGGCTAATAATGTTACTTGAATGAATTTATTTATTTTCTTTCTACATCGTTATTTCAAATCTAAACAACCTTAATATGCCATAAGCAAATGAGATACAAAAGTGAATAATTAATAAACATTCCGAGGTCATTTCTGTTTGTGAGGAGCAATTCGTTGTGAAAATTTACTTTCTGGGTTAACTTTGATTAATTAACTACTATAATCTTACTCGGGAAATAGGTGAATAATTAAGGCCAGAAAACTCTCTTGACGATGTTGTTATGCTTCAGAAAGATAAGATAAACACTGGTCCAATCACTTGTCTTGCGTGTAAGAAAAGTCACGAGGTACATCCAGGTTCATTGTCAATGATTTTCTCGATGAATTTAGTAAATTATTTGCATATGTTAATGTCTCAGGGCGTTGCTATCTTGTTGTCCGGTTTGTTTGGAACTGGAAATGGATCATCGGTTGCTGTGTAAGAGGCAACTTTTTCTGCATTATTTCTTAATTCTAATTAATTCAGTCAACTTACTTATATTCCAACTGCTTTTCTTGGCTCCCATATAGTGAGAACGTTGGCTTAATAGGACTGACGCGTGTTGGCAGTCGAAGAGTTGTGCAGATATCTGCCGGATTCATGATTTTCTTTTCCGTTCTTGGTTAAGTTTTTTAAGATTTTCAATTCATGCAGATTGCTTGATCTCTTTTCGGTCTATTTGTCTTAATTAAGAACATTCAACTCTGCAGGAAAATTCGGAGCAGTCTTTGCTTCAATCCCAGCACCAATTTTTGCTGCTTTATACTGCGTTTTCTTTGCCTACGTTGGTATGTATACTAACTTGTAAAAAATCTAACTGCAAATTTTAGTAAACTTCTATTCGTAGATTAACTTATTCTGTAATTTTACATGAATATACAGGTTCGGGTGGTATAGCCTTTCTTCAGTTCTGCCAGCTTAACAGTTTCCGCAACAAATTCATATTAGGCTTTTCTATTTTTATGGGATTATCCGTGCCCCAATACTTCAACGAGCACACCGCTATAAAGGGCTATGGTCCTGCTCACACGTCCGGGAGATGGGTATGCACAAAAATTACTTATCTTCGAAACTCTTGAATCTTTTAGTTGCATGTTATATGACCATACTAGACGATAGAATGAACGAGATTTTTTTAGCTTTTTTTCATCCTTAATACCATTCAATATCTAATCCGTCTTATCAAACATGCTAGTAGATGTTAAATTTCTTGCTGCTTCCAAAGTTGAACTTACAAAAACATCGAATTGTTTGTTTTATGTGGCCAGTTCAACGACTTAATAAACGTCCCTTTCTCGTCGGAAGCTTTTGTAGCCGGGATATTGGCATATTTTCTCGACAACACATTGGATAAGAAGGATCCTCAAGTAAGGAAAGACAGAGGCAGACATTGGTGGGACAGATTCCATTCCTTCCAGAGTGATGCAAGAAGTTTGGAATTCTATTCCCTTCCCTTCAAACTCAATAAATATTTCCCATCTGCGTAAATTTTTTTGTTGTAGTCTTCGTGTCGTTAAGTAATTCGTAATAACTAAAATATGGGCCGAGAGACCCACCAATGTTGTTCGACTTGTGTAATTTGTTATATGGTAAAGAAATATAAATAGCCCGATCATTATAAGGATGTCTAGAGTCTATTCTTGAGTCTCGAATCAATGAACAGGTCGATGTATGTTCGATTTTATTTTTTTTATCTAAAAATCTAATAGTTATGAAAATAAATTTGAAGTAGCAATGGAGCAATTTCACCAGAATACCAGAATACAAATGTCGAGTCGAGCTGTATGCACGTTTTCTCTTATATACAAATCAACACGTGCACGTAGAAACTGGATCTAATGTGTTGAATATGATTGAAGTAGCAATATAGGACCAACTTTATATGGTGAGTTGAACAGCCGAGGTGTTCAGTATGTGTTGAACATGGACACTTCACTCTAAGTAGTGTTGAAAGCTCGAAAACTCATGCGAAGCCATGATTCGAACCCAAATACCAGAATACTATTTTTCAGTTCAAATATGAACTCGAAGACAAGAATACCATTCTGAGTAAAAATGCCTTTTTTTGGTAGTAAAAATGGGTTGAAAATCATGAACCTAAATAGATTTTGTGAGTGTCCCTCTGCTTAGTACTAGAGCTCTCCTTTCTGGTTCTGCATTTAACAACGACAACCTTAAACATTATTTGCGGTTCGAGACTGCTTTTTGATGTGCTGAAACTACCATAGACGAGCTTTGTTGCTTCGCCTACACACGAGTCTATATAATTCACGGTAATTTCATTGTTAGTCCTTTAAATAAATAATTTGAAAGTGAAAACTAGTGTATAAAGTGTAAAGAAGCTCATAAATTATATACTACTCACACATTTCTTCATTTATATAATAAAAGAAACAAGATAAATTAAAAACCTCTCACACATTCAAAGCTATGTAGGTAGATATGGCGGTATAGCAATATTAAGAAAGAAGTTAAATATTGCCCGTTAAATGTTTTTTATTACTTAGTACAACATATCGAACATCCTACCGAGGAACAAAGAAACGTGTTTGGATATGCATTTACATTAAGAAATTACTTTTTTTGGTATATACCCATTTGGTAGGACTTCTATTTTTGCTCTTGTTTCATGTAGGAGAGTTTTAAAAAAATTACCTTAATTAGTGTTTGAAAATTAATTTTTAACAGAGTTATGCTCGAAAATTTTAGAGAAAGTCATATCGGATTAGCTTCCTCTAAAAGTATTTCTGGCTTCTCAAAGGCTATGCAAACAGACCCTAACCTCCATAACACGCACTCAATCACATTATTATTTATGTCGAGTTTCATTAACGTTAGTAAATCAAATTTTAGAAAAATAAGTCAATAAAAACACTAACAAGGAGTAACCCAAATTAATTTCCAATTTTTTTTATTACTCTTATTCCTTGGAATTTGGCTTTCGCGCGTTTTAATCATTCAACGACTCTCCTCTTCTCTCGACAATCACCTCAATGGCTCTGTATAAGGAACTCGACAAAATATTTGATAACTTTGGGAGAAGGGATACCTCCTTACAAGAATCAAAGGATCGAGGACTTCAATAAACTAGGCCCAAAAATATTTAATTTCATGTACTATAACAAGAATAATGTATTCTTTCAACTCTTTATAGATATAAGTTGTATTTCCCCATGCTTGCTTCAGCAGAGGGATTGACCCATACCAAATCTCAATTTTTTTTTTCTTTTTCATTTTCAAGTTGGGACAGTACTATTAAATTATTTTAGTCACGGAAGTCTTTCTTCTCACTAGTAATTGCTTACGGTATCATGTCATTTCATCTGGAGATGTGATAGAGATAACTCGAATACCTAAAATGCGATAAATCTTTTGAAAAAAATATGTATAAAAGTCATACTTACGCAAAATAAAATTAACAAAACTTAATACTGTCCAATATTGTATAATGTTGATGGCGGAGAGACTCGAAAACTCGTGTCAAAGCCTCGTTCTTTCTTATTTTCTTTCAATTAAAGTAAATAAAAGCTATAAAAATCCTTGATCAAGATTTTTTTACATTTTTCTTGCAATTCGAATTATTAAAAATGATATTTCAATTTTTTTTTAGAAAAAGGCTTTTGCTTATAAGCTTTAGTTCTGAACCACAATCTAAAAGTGAAAACCAGTGGAAGAATTAGAAGTTGTTTTTTTGTTTTTTTATACTTGCAAAGGCATTAATGTGATCTAATTGAAAATAAGTTTAGAAGATTTTGTGACCAAATTACATTAATAATTCCGAGAAAAAAAAGTGGACCACTATGAATTGTCACTCGTCTGATTTGAAGACACAGAAAATTCGCAGATTATTTTGGCTAGAAAATTGATTTTTTTGTTCTCTTTTTTTGGGTTTGAAAAAAAGCCACATGATCTGTACATTTTGTTTGTTTTCAAGCCTCAACAACTAATCATAAACTTGTAATAACTTAACATCCCCCCTTCCCCCAACCACTAACATTCTACCTAAACGCATAAAAGTGAGTCTCTTCGACAAATCGAAACAATTAGACTCGAAAATTGAATTGTGTAAGGCTCGACTCTCTAGGTCCACGACTCCTGCAGAGGTTTTTTTTTTTCAATGAAAACTAACCAGAAATGAATATCAAACAATGTGGTTTGTATCTTTGTCAAAGTACATGACTCGATCCATTTTACATTATGAATTTTAGCAATATGTGAATTTGTCGGGTGTCAAAGATTGGAAAATTTCAAATTGGTAGCATGGTAAAAAGTACAACCAAAAAGCTCCACCAAAACCTATAAAAGTGAGTCACGTCTTGATTTGAGAGATGAATCGTAATGGGCTCGGCTCTCTAGGTCCACAGATCGTGTAAGGTCCTTGTTTTTCACGAAAACAAACCCAAAAATGAAAAAACCTGGCTGGCTTGAATGATCAAAGAATGCGGATTGTATCTTTGTCTAAGTACCCGACATGGCCCATTTTACACTGCTAATACTAGTAGCACGTAGAGTAGTCGAAACACATTAATGATTAAAATTGGTCTTAGCTCTCTAGGTCAACGACTTGTGCATTAAAAAATAAAGTATTGAAATTTGTAACTTATTAAATGTAAAAATTTAATCGGCCCACTAAACTAAAGAACATCTTGTATTTTGAAGGTTGGCAGAAGATGTTCATACAGAACAATGATACATAACTAATAATTTAATTTAATACTAATATGTGTTTTTGTAAACTAGCAAGTGAAATAAAAAATGATGGTGGTATGTTTTTGGTCCAATAATGGGAAACAAAATGAGAGTGAAGTCAGAGAAATAACAGAGGTATGTTTAGAAAAATGGAATTGTAATCCAAAAAATTGCTGGAATGTTTGAAAAAGCAGAAAATAGGACAAAACGCAACTGCTCTTTTTTTTCCTATATCGATTAACTTATGCAAACCGTGGCGACAATCACTTATTGTGCTGTTGTGTGTCTACCACGATCTTTGCGAGCGAGCGACAGTTCAGATGTCGACTCGAAAAAAGTAGTAGAATCGATATTTAACTATTCCATCTGAAAATTAATTGGTATATAGTGACGATAAGTTAAATCTTTTATAACATTCGACGATCAACCTAAGAGTGACATTATTATTCCTCAATAAAGCAGTGATCAGAGGTCCAAATCGAGATAGAACCAGTAGTAGAAAATTTACTTGAGTACATAAAAGTAAAACTTTAGCGGGAGTCGACCAAGTTGGTAAAGTTCAAATTATATTTTAGTTGATCAAATATATTTTTTTATTCACATGTATTTCGTGACATCGAAACTTAAATTTGAATTTAAGAACTCCCAACCAAACTTTAGGCGTACGGGGTAGGGGTGGGACTGTTGATGTTTACTATGTTACCTTCCTACGGAATTTCACGGCTGTGGTTTGGTGAGCACTGAGAGAAGCTCTCTCACTCCCTTATGGTTGCTAGCCCACTGTCATGGCCAAACACGTGCATCGAGTGTTAGAATGTTGGTGATAAAATTTAAATTTGAGATATTTATTTGCTCGAAATTATATTTAACTAATATCCTCTAAAAATTAAAGATGCGAGTCGATGTTTTGAAAACCTGTCAAAAGATAGGGCCGATAAAGGTAAATAATCAAATATCAAAATATCGAGTTTGACTGAATTTATTTAAAGATCGAAACGATGTTGTGAAATAACAAAAGAA
This sequence comes from Fraxinus cuspidata, assembly GCA_903798385.1. Lineage (NCBI taxonomy): Eukaryota > Viridiplantae > Streptophyta > Magnoliopsida > Lamiales > Oleaceae > Fraxinus > Fraxinus cuspidata. Next base: position 7,541 of record CAIGRP010058776.1, on the reverse strand, counting down.
TAAGGTGAATTGATCGGTGAACTAGTCAATCCTAGACATCAACTGACTAGTTTTTCCATTGCTTTTATGATTTTTATTCTTCATTTTTTCTGGTGTAGTTGGCTTATCCTGGACTTGAACCAAAGACTTCCGCAAGTCCAGAAATTCATTTCGGCCAAATTTCTTTCTTCGTCTTCACAAAACAAAGAATAAATAAAAATTAAATAGGATGGTGATATTATTTAGTTATAGGCAAACGATAAGAATTGAATCAGTATTCTTGATTTGACGTACCCTAAACTAGTATTTCCCCATAATTTATTATAATTTCAAAGAAAATTATGCCCATGTTTAGCGTGGATTAAAAATCGATTTTTAATAAATTTCAATAAAAATTAATGATATGCGTAATTGACTTAAAATTTTAATCACCTTTAAATTTTCACTCAACCGGGTCTATTACTTTTTTTATAAAAAAAAGTAATTATTTTGTGATTACGAGGTAAAATTCAGGTCTGCCCGACATTCTCTGTCCCCTTCTGCTCTCAAAATTATCAACCCACCACTGTAAAAGATAAATATTCCCTATCATGGATGTCACATTATTATAATATTAGAAAAAGAAGTGAAGTATACATAATTTTGCTAGGGAGAGGGGCGAATGTGGCGCTCTATTGGCCGGACGTCTGCACATCCGCCCCCTCTTATTGGCTGGGCGTCTGCACATTCATCCCTCCTATGAGCCGAGACAAAGAGTTTTTCCCCCCTCCTATTGGCTGGAATCCTGTATAGTGGGGCTCCACATGCGCCCCTGTTCGTTCAGGCCCTAGACGAATAGCAAAATTCAAGTATATTACATTTTCCTCTTTTCTTTTCAATCACATATTTTTTCAATAAAACAATTTTACACGTAAATAAAAAATATTGTATTCCTTTTAAGTTTTAACCATCAATTCTCCAAAAAAGTATTATTCCAAAAATTATAATCTCAATTAATAGGGGCCAAACGGGACTAGCATATATTAAACATATGTTTGGCCCCCATTAAAATTTTAATATATTTTCCTCTTTTCTTTTCAATCACATATTCTCTAATAAAATAATATTACTCATAAATTAATAATTTTTCTTCTTTTTTAACCATACATCCTCCTAAAATTTCTATTCCAAAATACGACATCACCATAAATTTCATTATGATGGGGGCCAAACAAGGACTAAGAAAAAAAAGACCAAACTGGATACAATATCAAATGAAAGCTTATAGTTTGTAGGTTTATAATAAATTGGACATTTTCTCCATACAGCCGATGTTAAGGATGATTTTATTTAGCCTCTGTTTGGTATAGGTTAAAAGTTGTTAGAGATTTCAAGTCAAAATCAATAATTAATTTTAACAAAATATTTCACAGACACACAACTTTTCAACTACACATTTAATAAATTTTTATCAAAATCTATTGAAAATTTGAATTTAATCAACACCAGACAAGGGTTTAATGTGATTTTTCAATTGATATTAGAGTAGATGTCCTTATTGCTTATAAGCATTACCCACGTTGCGGACAAGGGCGATCTCATGAAGGTTACTTTCAATAGCAAATTATGCGATGTCACCTCTACTTGACAATATGGGTTGTCGTCGACGTTGATTCTGAAAAGGTGGAACGCATGATTCTAATTAAGTTCCAATCTAGTTCGTGGATTTATAATCGATCGGGTAATCTCCCCTTCTAGAGAGGACCCAGGTTGCGGAAAGGCAAGTTGAGGGGCGTTGCCTTTAATAGAAAACTAGTTTTGTGAAGTCATTATAGTGAAAAAATGGAATGATGCGGATGTATAAAACGAGTGGAATGTAATGACTTAGCCCATATTTGACAATCATAATTTGAGAAAAATAGAGTTTTAAATAATGATTTTTTGAATAACGTGTGGTTAAAAGTAGAGAATTTCTTTGAATTTACGTGTAGAATATTTTATTGTGTGAATGACTAGTTGAAAATGAGCATGTAGAATTTTTTTTTGAAAATAATGATTGTCCAACATGGACTTAATTTGTCCCACAATGCTTAGTTAAGGCTTAGTTTGTGTTTTATAACAATAGGGCATCCTCCTTCTAAAGATGACTCTTGTTGCAAATGGGGCGACCTAAAGAGGGTAACTTTAGTTGAAAACTGATTATGTGAAGTCATTTGACTGAAAATATGAACTGGCATGAACGTATGTAATGACTCTAACTATGTCACTTTACTATACTTATACTAAAAGGGTGTTCGAAACTCATTAATTTTTTTAAATTTTTTTCTCTTTTTTAATTATAATCATACATTGTCCAAATAAAATAATATTACACACAAATTTAAAAATATTCATTATTTTTCGACCACACATTCTTCCATCAATCATTATTCCAAAATTTATAATTTCCCAAAATGGGTGCCAATGGGTCGATCTTAACAGTGAGTTCTGTCTATTCTAATTATTACTAAGCCGACTTTTTTGAGAAATTTCTCTATGTAGTTGTAACGTAAGAATAATTATGTTAGATGTTTATCTTTTTCTAGGGGTGGGTTGAGGTCATGCTCATATGCCCCTGGAATAAAGGCTGAAGGTGTGGCTATAAAGCAAAACTGCTATAAGACCAATACTCCCTTCCTCCTTGTACTCATTTTTTTCTGATAAAATCTAGAGAAAGATGGGAAATTGCCAAGCCATTGATAATGCTTCTCTAGTAATTCAACACCCAAATGGAAGAGTAGACAAACTCTATTGCCAAGTTTCTGCTAAAGAAATCATGAAAATGAACCCTGGTCACTATGTTGCTCTTCTCCTCACCACCACTTTATACTCTTCCTCCTCCTCCGCCGCCGCCACCACCACCAAGAACAGAAGTTCAGTAGACAATAACAACATCCCAGTTCGGATTACGCGTATAAAACTTCTGAGGTCAAAAGACAACCTTGTTCTTGGACATGTTTATAGACTTGTCACTACCCAAGGTTGGATTTTTTTTTCTTTTTTTTTAAACAAAATTGAAATATTTTTTTTAAGGGATTATTAAGTATATTTGTGGGTTTTATTTACAGAGGTGATGAAAGGATTGTGGGCTAAAAAGCATGCAAAAATGAAGAAGCAACAGCCAGAATTAGAAGAGAGAGAGAGTTCAGATTTTGGGACAGCTATTAAGATAACTGAGATGGAGAAAATCAAGCAGGTAAGCATTTTTATAATTTTTTTCAATACAAATATTTATGAAAATATTTCGATCCTATATATTTCAAACAACCGTGCTTAGTTTGTTGTTATTGTTGATGTACAAACTTGATTCAAAAATTTCAAAATTCACCCTTTTCCGAGTCTTTACAATGCGAAATTACCAATATTTTATATTTTTTTATAAAACGAGTAAAGGGTTTGATATCATCCCCTACCCCTTATTAGAATCCACCTAATATATTTTCTTCATTTTTTCTTGTTTTGTTCTGTAATTAATTTATATGTACAAAATTTCAGGTGAAACATGATGGGCATAGGTCAAGAAATAACACAGTAACAAATTCTGGTGCTGCAGCAAAATCCAGAATTTGGCAACCTGCATTACAGAGCATTTCTGAGGCTGGAAGCTGATTTTTTTACCTTTTTTTTTAACTTGCTTTAAAAATTGAGGTTCTGCCAAACATACTGTAGATTATATGCAAGTGAAAATCAGTATCTCAAAGAAAAAGGTCCAGTTATGGAGAAATTGGAATGGAAACAAGAGATACTCAAAATTGCACATTGTGATCAGTAGTTTTCTTCTATTAATTAAATCGTTTCATCTAAATGCTTAAACGGTTAGAGATGTTTGAAAAATTACTTCAGCAAAAACCCCATGTCACAACTAACCATTGTAATTGCATTCTACATTGCTAAAAATGCATGCCGGAAATTTACAAGTCACTGTTGTGGACAGACGACTTGGGAAATGGGAACGATTACTTTTAGTAGTAGACGTTTAATTTATAACTAGTCAAATGCCCTCTTCTTACATGGTTTTAAAAGCGAACTCTATGCAATATGGTTGTAACAATGACCGTAACGATTCTAATTGTGTTTTGCATTGCGTCTCAAAATCATGATAATTTTGAAATAACGTAATAGCTTCGAATCACTAACACACCCCCCCCCCCCCCCCCCCCCCCCCAACACACACACACACAAGAGTGCATTTTAATTAGAATAATCTCAATATAGCATTTGCTTAATGAAAAGAATGTCCACTATTCTTCCATATGACTAGATATATACCTCACAATCTTAAATCTTTTTCAGATGCTTGGAAAAGATACCTTGCACAATCATCTTATGGTATTACTATGAAGGCACTCTTTTAAAAGGAAAAAAATGTTGAGAGAGTCAAACACTCAATATAGAATTCAATAGCGGCACGTGTGCTAAGACTTGAGATTCCTTCATTATTTGATGTGAAATTTACTCATAACGTGTCCTTACAAAAATAGAGGATCGTATGAGCAAATCGATCTTAGAATCAAAAGGCACATTTGAGCTTCCAAATGGATCGAATGACTCATATAACATTATATGATTTGATACCATATTAAAATTTGTTGTTCCATATTAAAAAATCAATTTTATTATGAAGAGTAGTCAAATTCATTATTTGTTGTATATTCATTTTGTCATAATTCAATGCGTAATTTATCCTTTGACAAAACATATGTACGAGATTTGAAATTTTTTTATTCTTTCTCAATCATATCCGATATTGTCAAATCAGTAAACGAGGCGGCTCTTAAAGGCACAATCACAATTCATGCTTAGTACATTTTTGACTTGGGTAAATCATAACAACCATCTTTGTTGCAAAGGGAGGGAGAGGCATCATGCTTGCCTACCCAAGATGTCATTAGATCCTTCTCTTCCTCCTAAGAGCCCCAATATTAGTACAATAAAGCATAAGACGACTGACTTTTTCTTTCTTCTTTTTCGCTTTAGCGTGAAAAAGGGAAGAGCATTAACATAGAAAAAAAATCTTCATATAATAGAATTGCAAAGCATTTTGGATTTGGGACCAACATAAGAATGGAATCTTGGGTGCAATTCAGAGAATTATTTCTTGGGTGCAATCCAGAGAATTATTTCAATTTCTAGCATGCGAGTGGCAAAGAAATTAATTGGAATTGGTGGGTGGCGTGGGGTTCGGCTTAATATATTTTCTTTTAAGCACTTTGTGCAAGTTTTGCCCTACTCAAATGATTGGTCAACAATTCGACAACCAAGGCTCTAAGAGCTTCTCTTGCAAACTCGTGTCGATTGGTTGAGGGGGCTAGTCTTGTTGTGGGTCCATAAAATATCTAGTCGTGGGGTGACACTGCGATGATGGTAGGCAAATTGAAAGAAGGTAAGAAAACAAAAAATGTATTGAATCTTAAATTTATTTGATCAACTCATTAGCACAACACAGCATGATTCGAGCTATTACGGTCTAAGGATTTTCTATTTTTTGCTTAAAGTTTCATTTTCTAGATGCTGGCTCTGATGGGTCATAGACTTAACATGACCCGATTCTATGAACAAATCAACTTACTACACTGTATGTGTCGAGCTGATTAAGCTTGGAACATTCGGCACCGAGTTAATGCTTGCTTGATTAAATTTCTAAGTCTTTGTAAGCAATGGATCCTAAAGAATGTGAAGTTAAAATGTGGATAAAAGTTATGGAGCCAAATGAATGTACGATTAAAAAAGTTTGACGTGCTTACAAACACTTGAAAGTTTTGTCAAACATACACTTTTATACAATTACTCTAGGTTAATTACAAATTGTTATAAGAAGCTCCAAAATGAATATTCAAACTAAAAATGGACTATTTGTGTGTATTTGAATGTGTGGGTGCAATCATAAAGATGTGTCTATGTTGACAAAAGTCTCCCCAAATGTGTCAAAAGCCAATAGAGTAATAAATGCATTATGGAAGCATGGCCTATTGGAAAATAATGGACCAAGTTTATGTGAATAGGAAGAGTGCCAAAAAAGCATGTGATTTGGTTAATAAATAAGCCAACAAAGAATATTATTCACTTTTTATTTAATTTTTTTTCAAAGGAACGAGTCGATCCTAAATTTCGATGAATGATGAGAGTAGTAGTAAGTTGATAGTCAATGCAAAGCCCGATTAAGATGGAAAAATATTCATAGAAATATTAATATATGATTACAGCAGAGTCGATTATATGATCTGTTTTGTTTATTAAAAGCCCAATAATTTTGGACGAAAATTGATTTAGGTACCCGATCAGTTAGTGGCAGATAATTTCAATAAAAAAGGACAGTTGTCATCAATATATTTTTGGTCCAGTCTAACATGGAGGCATATTATTTTAGTTGACGAGAACTACATTAAATAGGCATATCTCCATTTGATACTCGAAGTAACTCATAACTAACTGCAATCGTGGCAAATTTTCTTGACCAAGAACTTCACCAATGATTGCAATTTGCAAGGCACAAAATTTTCCTTATTGATGCAAAAATATAGATATCAATAAAGATTGTTGTTGAAGATATAAATATAAATAATTTTTTTTCTTTTAATAATTGAGACGTTAATTGGCTTGAGTTGCACATTCAAAGTGTATTATTTATTAATTGAGAGTGTATTCGAGAAGAGTGGATTTAAACTTGCAAAGCCTGTTGGCCTATGAAGATGATTTGATGAGATTGAAATGACACTTTAAGTTGGTTTCCGAAACTTTGTGTCGTTTAGAAATTCAAAATATCATTTCCAATATCATTTCTTGTATGGTCAATGATTGGAATGTACGTTCTATATTATAAGAGAAGGCATTACTCCCTGTCGTTGAATGCGTGTGATCAACTGTGTAATCGAGGAAGCCAATATTGATTGACTTAAGGGATTCAGTGAAGAAAAAGAACCAACAAAATAAGGCTGTCTCAGTTCCACTTCATCGTTGCTTGATCATCCTATCAATCATCTAACAAATTGACTCTCTCTCAAAGGGTATCTGGTTTGATTGTTTGCGATCTTTCAAAATAATATATAGTAGTAAAGTAGGCTAGATTATACAATTGGCTTGTAAGAGAAACATAAGAATGAGCATAACATCAAGACGGAGATGCTTAAATTTTTGGACAAAATAAAAGTTCAAATTCGAGAGGAGGTATCCTACAAACACAATTACCGTAAGAAAATTTGGTTTGCAGTAACTTGGGTTAAAATTCAAAACTATCAATAAATATGTGAACAAGAAAGTGCTAAAACGGTGATAGTCTCTTCTTCCTTAGTGCCATTTGCATAAATTCCTTCATTGAGTTGGGCCATTTGACATTGGGCCTCAATGGATTTGGAGATCTTCAAAACCCAATTCTCCTTGGATATTCTATAAAGAAGATTACATAACTAAGACGTTAAGTTTAACAAATTTCAAATTTAAGAGATCAATGTTTAAAATTCATATTTCAGATTTTTTTCAAATTTTATTTATAAATAAATTAAATATATATTTTATTAATTAAATATATTAATGTCACAATTTCATAT
>CAIGRP010058775.1:0-11247 GCA_903798385.1 Fraxinus cuspidata | reverse complement strand
AAAAAAAAAAAAAAAAACGAAACGAGGCTGAAAACGGCGGGGTTAGCAAGTGAAATTCCCCAGAGAGGCAGGGACGGTATTGCCATCCTCAATCCATTCTTGCCTCCTTATCCTACGACGAAGGAGAAAATATGATCTCTACGTATTTTTCTTTCATATTTTATTTCTAACAGAACAGTTTGTTAGTTAAATTTAGAAATTGCTCCCTCACTATTACCCTTCTCCGTCCACACTTTATAGGAACAGCTGAATGCATTCAGCAATTTGTTATCCCTTAACTAATTTTCTCGATCTTTTTTCTTATTTTGAATTTATACGATGTAANCTCACTATTACCCTTCTCCGTCCACACTTTATAGGAACAGCTGAATGCATTCAGCAATTTGTTATCCCTTAACTAATTTTCTCGATCTTTTTTCTTATTTTGAATTTATACGATGTAAATTCTATTTCTACCGGTCTTGGCACGACCTTGTGCTATGCCACGCTACTATTTTTGTGCGTTCTTATTATCCAACAGTCTTTGACACCATTTAGTGCTATCTTTGAATGTTACGTTATTCTATGACGTTCCTATGATTTTTCCTAAGTTACGAGTTATGCATTTTTTCTTAGTAACATCCGGAAAATATTTTGTTGTAAATTTGATCATAATTGTTGTTATGATCTAGCGTTTATTTCCTATTGTTATTGTCTCGATTGTTACAACAATTCGCTACGATCACTACAAAATCAATTTAAATATCAAGAGGTCCATATCTCGTATTAAATATCTTTGACTGAAGTAATCCATTTGCATCTTGTGTTTGCCTTATTAAGGTACGGTTCAACAATGTGGTATTCCGAGTGTTATTGTCTCGATTGTTACAACAATTCACTACGTTCACTACAAAATCAATTTAAATATCATGAGGTCCATATCTCGTATTAAATATCTTTGACTGAAGTAATCCATTTGCATCTTGTGTTTGCCTTATTAAGGTACGGTTCAACAATGTGGTATTCCGTTGGCACTCGTTAAACTTTCGAAATGAACCTTCACAAAGTTTTTTCCAGTGTATGGCTTCCACCTTCATAGTGTATACTTGTCTTTTTGTGAGGATTTCTTGCAGTGATATTGACGTTGAAAGTTGCAGAGAGTCAAACATTGTCGAGATTGAATTTGTAAATTGGAATTTTTTTTTTTTTTGTAATTTTTTCAGAAAATTGATCTGCAGTTACTGTCAATTGCCGTTGTTGAGATAATTTCAGTCTTTTCCGGATTAAAATTAGGCAAAGTCAAACAATCAATATCAACCACATCTTTCATAGGTCCCACAACTTTTCAACCACACATTTCAAAAACTTCTATCAAAATCTACTAAAAATCTGATTTTAGTCTCTACCAAACACCCGTATTTTTCAATATGTAAACTGAATGCAGCCCAAGAAATTGGTGCATTTATATAATTTACCCTCAAAGAAGCCCGTGCCCAAATTTGTTTGGTTCAAGGGATTTATATTAACTCTACAAATTTTATTAGTTACACCGCATTTTTATTTTATTTATTAAAAAGAGTCATAAATAAAATAACATAAATATACCCCAATTTACACCGACATATTTATCTATACCACGAATAAGAACACTATTCCATATACAGTACTATATATTCCTTGTTTTGTACTCATTGAACCATCAACTTTGAGCTCGATGTTATAATGTGCTTTTTTTTTTAACGGAATCACTGAATTTGCTACATTACACACTCCTAAAATCATAATGTATTTGTTTCCTTTTATTTTCATTTGTGAATTCGAATATGCAATGGTACACATTGCTCCAAATTAATTGATACATGCTAAATGAGAAACCAGAACAATTTTAAATAGGCAATAAAAAATTATAAAGGTTGTAGATAGACAACAATTATAGTCAAATAGTCACTAAATCTGGATTCGACTAGCCAGCCCAGCCTAATAGCCGGAGACCTTGTAGTCAAGCTGAATCGGGTGCTCAATGACAATATATAGGCATTAGCATTCTAATTTGAATTAGTAATGAACATAAATACATTTTTCAACTTCAGTAGTTAATTGTTAAATCCATCCAATTACAATGAATTTGGAACTAATTGATCATTTGCATTGTCAAATAGAATAAGAATGGCATCACGAATATACAAGAACTCCATTAAGTGTCCTATCTGAACCTAGTAAGGATATAAATGCTTTATATTAACTCTTTCAAATTGTTTGAATAACATCTTATTATTTATATGAGGATATCATATCTTCATGTGATCAAACTACATTATTTACGTTCAACATAGAAAGTAATGATAATGTACAATCGTTGACCTTTCAATTTGTGTTATAAATAATGACCCGATATATTCAACTTTACTAATTTCAGATCAGTATATACCTTATTCATATGCTCAAACTACGATATCCATGTTAATTAAATCCAAAAGATTAATGATAACAATTGTAATGCGGGGGGTAGATGGGTCACATTGATAAGAGGTAAGAGCGTTGTGTTTCACCATTCGCTCAAACTACATTATCTATGACAAATACAGAAAATAAATAATAACAGTTGTCATGAATGGTACTGTTAGGTCATACTTATTAAAAAATAAGAGGAATATATCTTACTCATATACTCAAACTCATTGTTTTCGTCAAATACTGAAAAATTAGTGAACAGCTGTAATAATCAACATTATTAGTTTACAATGGTAAACAAATAAGAGAAATGTTGTACTAATCCATTATATAAGAATATTCCAAGGTATTTCACAAGTGCCCATTTATCTTTGCTTTTATATTATTTTGTACTATAACATATTAAACAACTACAATTGCTTTTCAAAGTGTAATGAACAAGAGGGAATAAGAGAGATGCAAAGCACAATCTATCCTTTGCAATGAATTAGGGTGAAATATAAAATGTTGACCTAATCATGGATAAACACCAAGTTAGTACATGTGTACTTAGGTGTCAAAGACATTGCAAAATGGCTTATTAAATTATATATAACTTTGAAATTATATTGCACTTTGGGAGACTTCAAGGGACATTTGGCCCAAGATTCACATGAATGGCCACTTTTGTATGGCTTACCCTCCACGCAACCCCCACCCCACCCCCACCCCACCGCTCTTCATGTTCCTTGTTCACATTTATACTGTACTAGGTTCATATTAAATAAACAACGTTATATTCTTTTTCATCGATCATATACTTAAGGTAATAATTTTGAGTTAACAAATAATTAGGCTTAAATGGTATACATGAAGTGTGAATGAAATTAAGGATTGAATCTTAGACTTTGATTTGAAAATTCATATGCAACTTCAAACACCTTAAATTCATAGGATGAAAAGAAATTTTTTTGAGGACCTTACCTCATTATGCCTAGCATAAATCTAATTGGTTTATTTGAATTGAACTAAAACAGTTCCTAAACTCATTTTTGTGATTTTCTTAATTTGGGTTTTTGGGTTTCTAAAACCATGAAGGGATCAATTTTTCATTTTTCTTCTACTTTTGTATTTTATATAGGACTTTGGATTAATTTTATAAAGAGTATTACTATACATAAACAATGGTTATCGACCATTGGTTATGTGACATCAATTGATTTATCTATCTAAATCTTACATTTAAGATGACAAATTAATTAACATCAAGTGATGGAAAATGTATGGATTGAATTGAATTATACATTTACTTTATATTTTGACTTAGAAATCCAAATTTCAGAAATTATAAAAATTATTCCTTTCCTTACTTTTTAAAGAATTTCCAAAAAAATAAATAAATAAATTAGTATGTCATATTAAAAGAATATATTATCGTTGTTTGTTTTCTTAGTGCAACAAAAGTTACAAAAATGTCCTGAGAAAGTTACTTAAAAGAAAAAGGACTAACATTTATCTCTTCTTGAGTTGTAGTTATGAAACTTCTTCGAAATTAATTCCATAATTCTTCCAAGCAAACCATCAAGGTATTTTTGATCATTAGATGGTGTATAGTACAAATAAATTAAATCAAGGAAAATAGACATACAATATATTTTACTAGTTATTATTCAATCTTATTCAATTTAACATGAAAAAAAAATTTATAAATATTTTATTTAAAAAATCTTATCAACCTATTCTTGATCTGATGTGATATGTGCGACGGGGTCAGCTTAGAAAATTGTTCATTAACACTTAGGTCTACAAAATAAAAAACGTGGTAGTTAGCACATGCAACCAATACCCTCTATTAAATCGATGTATGGACTACCGAAAACAATAATTTATTGTTGTTATGGTCTCTTGTATAAGGGCAGATTCTCGAGGAACCAGAATATCTCTTTCTTCTAGAAGATAATATAAACAAATAGGGAATATACATAACCAATGAAATCACAACTTACTACCACATTATCAATAATCATTTATGGATTATAATACCACATTACCAGTAATCAGTGATGGATTATAACTAATAATAATAGCTAATTATACCAAGAATATTCTTGGATGGGGCCAATTATTTTCTCTTGTATTAAGGTTTTGTAATCAAAGAATTTCCTCCACGAAGACAATGGAACAAATTTTGTCTTTTGCGTTTGCTGGCTTCTAGCATCGATAGGTTGTTTTTGAGTGGTAGCTACCGTGTCTTAATTGGAGTTTGGAATTTATGATAAAATATGAGAAGGTCAGATGATATTAACTTTAATTATTATAATGTGTTTGGTAGGTTGGATTATATTATATTAAGCAGTCTTCAATGAAAAAAATAAAGTTAGAATTCTAACATTACACTACTATGTACTGAATATATTTTTACCATTTATTACAGAAATAGAGTTTTTCAAATGTCACAATTTAAAATTTAGGGAACTGGAGATGTCATGATTCAACCGGGGCTTGCCCCAATTCTATCAACATTCATATTTCCTGAAAACCCCCCTTTGAGTTTCATGGTTATTCGTATGATGTACATTGAAAATGGGTTGGGTTGTTCATGTCATCACGTGGATTTACCCTAATGGCCTAATCAAATACCTTGTAGTATGGGTTGGTAAGGGTAATTTCTTCTTGAGTTCAAAGCATTAACCTCCCAAAACTACAATAACACAAATATACTTGCGAAGAATTTGTGTGCAAGATCATGTAAGTTTCATTCATAAAATTACTCAAATACAACGTCCAAAAATTATAATTCTACGTAAAACTCTCACAAAAGTTTGACTTAATGGACTCTTTCCTTTGCAATCCTCATCCCTTTCTTTCATTTTTCGTCCCCATGTAGCTGAATGGGGTGGGGACGTTAAAAATGAGATCTTGTCAACTTGTTGAGTTTCAAATCATTTAACATAAATTGGTGACTTGGAGTATAGAAGAGCAAAGAATAATGTTTTGTAATACTATTCGTGCTTAACATTGATTTTTCAGGTGGCGGTGACAGTGGAGTGGAATGAAGTGGTGTTTCAATCTCTAATAAATCAAAGCAACTAACTTCGTCCTTGTTTTGGCTCCATTAAAATCACATTTTAGAAAAAAAATGTAATTTGAAATAGTGATTTTTTTATATAAAAAAATGTGTGCTTAGAAAAAAAAAGAAAAGTTTCGAATTTATGTGTAATATTATTTTATTGAAGAGTGTGTGAGTGAAAAAAAAAATTGGTCTATGTTTTCAACTTTAATATTCGTTTGAGCAGACCAATTTTGAAATTTGTGTGCTCAAATTTATTTATTTTATGAGTCTTAATCGAATCGAATTGCTCGTCCAAATTAATGGGCTCTAATATCATGTTAAGATTTGTGGTTTCATCTTAAAATGTTTACATTATCAAGAGGAGTAACACAAACTGTTATAAATTGGTCTATGTTTTCATCTTTATTCGATGAGAGATTTTATCCCTTAACACTTATCATTACACAATGGAAAATGATGTCACTTCTGAATTTATTACTATTATTTATTTTATTATTTTTTTTAAAAGCTATGTTAATTTGAAGGACTGCATGTCAAAAAATAAAATCAGTTTAAATATATTTCATCTTAATAATTTCTGTGTTACCAAAGAAGAGCACCCAAAGCCAAGATCTCAATGAAAATGCATACGAGTTTTGCATCTAGGCAGTAAAAGGAAATAGGTTCATTTGCGCCAGCTTTTGTTGTATATTATTCATACTTTGCTTTCTCCACGTAGAAATGAAGTAATTTACAAATAAATTCTTGAAAAGGAATGGTAGATATCCTACAAGCCTGAGCATTGACAATAAATTAATACGACCTTACCAAACATAATTCGCCAGTTCTAGAAATGGATATTCCATTAATTCCAATAATTTGTTTGGTCAAATTTATATTAATTTCTCCGTCTACATTAAAACAATTCATTCTGAACCTTTGCTTTTAGAAAGTTTGAAGTTGTGATCTTCGACTCAAGTTTTGTAGTATGTATGTACATCACGTTACAAAAGAGGCATGATTCAAATAAGTCTCTTTTACTATTAATTTTTAGAAAAAAATTGCCAGTTTGCCACTCCAAAAACTACTGTGAAAAATTTATGAACTCTTATGTTCAATTACCCTTAAAAAGTTCTTAAATGAATGCTTAAATTTGGTTATTTCTAGCACATACTGATTATTGTTGATGATAAAATTGATACGACACTCTTTGATCAACTTTTCGAAATGTCTGAGAAAGAAAACACGTGAATTTAGTCAACAATCGGAAGAGATGGGGGGATGGAGCGAAACTTTAGGATGCCACAGCTTTGTCCGAGCAAGTGAGTATTTGGGAAGTTAGATAATAGGATTATGACCACATTATTTATATAATGCAAGAAGGGAGATAACACCGTCTAGCCGCTTCAATCAGCTGTGATTCTTATTGGTATTAAAGTTTGTTTGGGAGATATTATTTCAAAATCATTTTGAACTACATGTCCTATGAGATTCATAATTTTTATTTTTATTTTTTACATTCTTAAAAAAAAAAAAAAAGAATTATTTTTAAATTGAAAAAATCCCTCAAACGTGCTTTTAGTCCATTCAAGTGCTTTTTCTAGCTTCCTATCGATAGGAAAATGGTCCTTCAGCTGTCCACTTATCTCCTAATCGGATATCCAACTACCATTTACCGAGCTATTGGCAAGGCCTCGGCCATGTGGTCGCAGACCAAGGAGCTGGGTATTGTCCCTATTGACACTTTTATACTAGTCTCGGGTTATAATCATCTTGACTTTATCCGGGCGAAATTAGGATTCCGATTGAGTTGGCATGCAACTCGACATTTTAGAAAGGTGACGGGCGTGGGGATAACGATTATAAATTTAACTGATTGTGACGCATAATGGGAAGACTCTTAACAAATCTTTGCATGTTGATACAGTATTATAAATAATTAATTAAGCTTCAATCAAAACTCTTATTCCATTTATATAATCAAAATCAGTGCTTAGTCTGGTAATCTTATTTGACAGTTACTATCACGTCCAGGCTTCCGACGTGTAAATTGCAAAATAAACAGTGGAATATTGTTGAATAATAGCGAAGTAAAGGGACCAAAATCGAACATCTTTTTTCTCTATTGTAATACTTCAAGACTTCACTAGTAGTTGTTACACATTTTCACAGGAAATCAGTGAGTCGACAAGGTATTGGTAGTATGAGTGGAACAGGAGCCGGCCGGGGAATGAGAGTGAAAATCTCCACCTTCACTATGGCTAACTCGGTCATCAGAACATACTGGTTTATGTTGCTGCCTTTGTTTAGGGGATGTTGATGCTCCCGGGAAGGGTGGTGGTAGTTTAGCAATTGGCGTGTAGATTCTATTTGATGTGGTAGAAACACCAGACGCCTCCCCAGACGCGGTGGTTGTAGCCATTGCAGCATATTCTGGTGGTGGCATCCATATTCCCCCCACCACAACAAACTGGGGTTGCTGTGGATTATTGTTACTGTGTATTGAGTAGTTCGGTGATCTTCTTGTGTGCAACCGATATTTCTGCAATTCATAACATGAAAATTTAGGTGATTCATGCTTAATTTTGAGACTTAAGATTGGGAAAAAAGACCCAAAAAAGAAATGTTTTGGATATAAGGCGTCAACCATGTTAAGAGCTGCAACAAAATATGAGTTAAATGGAGTGAAAATATGGTTTAAAAAGTTTAATTATTATTATTATTTTTTTTTTGTCAAACTTGTTGTGTGAGTTGATGTAAATCTATCAAAAATATTTGTTGATTTTAATACACCGTACAACACAAATTTAGGGATTACAAAGTTCAACCCGATACTCGTAGAGCCCGCCCCGAATGGAGCCTGCCAAGTAAATGTAGCGTAAACAGGGCGAGAGTCATTGTCCTGAATCATGTATGGGAAACATAATCCCGACCCAGGTACTCGCCTCAATTAAAGTTAATTCAAATTTAAATTTTTTATTAAATAAAAATAAAAGATTTATCAACATTTTTAAAGATGACCTTAACAAATTGGAAAAAATAATATTTATTAACTAAAAACATAATAAAAAAATAAAAAAAGAAAAAGAAAAAATAAATGGGACGATAAATGGGATTGAGAACCCACCCCATCCATCTTTAAACGAGTATGGAAACGGGATAAGGTGATAAAAATACCCGACGAGACGGGACGGGAATGGTCGACCCGTTTCATATCCGCTTCGTTGCGATCAGCACACAAATTAGAGAAATCTACATTATAATTAATATTATTCCTGTTACAATTCGGCGAATATGTTTTTGTAGTTGATTTTAATTAAACCCGATTAAAGAGAAGGGCTGACTTAAAATCTTATCAAATTTTATGGGCAGAATAAATATATGCTATTCCCATTCAGAATAATCACATAATTGATATGTTCTATCAAATCAAGAATATCATATCCCAATTCACAGAATTGAAATGCACTTAAAATTGTTCAAAAATTGAAACAAAGAAAATTCAACACTCAAGAACAGTACAAACCTGTAAATGGCTTTTTACTTCATCATTAGTGAGCCCATCAACCTTCATGAACTCTCTAATTTGTTTTGGTGTAGCAACTGCATAAATCAAATCAAGTCCAATCAATCAAATATCAAGACACATCCAAGAAAAGTTTAAAAAGAATAAAAATAAAAATATCCCTAACAAATAGTTCAATAGTACATACTACATACCATGAGGTCCACCAAGTTGTTCAAGGGATTGCAAGAATCTTTTATGCAGCTCAGGTGACCAGGTTCTCCTTGCCTTTCTTTCAGACTGTCCTTCCTTCTTACTTCCACCACCTTTCTCCGCCTTTGAATTGGCGGCTTCCGCCGCCACCGGCGGCTGCGGCACTGACCTCTTTGTCACCCCTTGTGTAGTAGTACTTTGAGTACCAACACTTTTCTCTTTCTTGAATGGATGAAATGCACCAGAACTTTTCTTTTTGGGTAAATCCTACACCCAAAAAAAAAAAAGGATTAGAAAAATCACATCTTTATCTGAAAATAAAGAAGAAAAAACATGATATTGTAAAATATTATAATTACCTCTTCTGGGGTTGGATCTGGGGTTTGGTTCCAAAGCCCGACAGATCTAAGCCAATCTGATTTCTTGGAAGATTTCTCGTCGGTATTCTTGCTATTCTTATTATTTGGCTTTTGGGATTTTTCTTCATCATCGTCATCATCATCAGAAGTGGATAAAGCTCTCTTTATAGGAATAAACTCCTCCAACTCCAAGATTGGCCCTTCACTTGATATTTGCTCAGAACACTCAGATTCCCCATTTAAATTATACTCAGTACTTGTACCAGATAATTGCTGCTTGCATGCCTCGATTGCTGCAAAAAAAGAAATAAAAAAAAATCACATCTTTAAATCGGAACGGAGACAAAAATTTAATCTAGTTAGACGAGCCTTTACGTACGTACCTTGAGTGACAAGCTCAAGACAAAGGGGGAGTTCACGTCGGAAAACTTGAATCTTTTTATGCTCTTCTTGTAAATCATAGATATGATCTTGACATTTTTGCATTTTATCAGAATAATCACTGTGATTATTGATATTGATCATCGTTTTTTCTTTTTAGTCACAATATTTTCTATACCTTCTCTCTCTTACATTCTTCTATTAAAAGGGAACCAGTACATAGAGAGATCCGAATGGAAAATGAGAATAAAGGGATCTAAATAGAATAACCAAATGGAATAAACTTGGTTCACAAAAAACTGTCTGTACGTGTGTGTATGTATATAAGCTAGATGTACATCCTCGAAGTCAACCAAGGATGACATCCCCCCAAGTGGAAGTATTGAGAAGTGATGGGATGAATTTGTTTAAAATCAATGAGATAGGCTTTCACATGAAAAAGTGTCAAATTTGTTGTCAATTATGATGTACTTTCAGCATTATGACGTTTTAAAAAAATCACTAAGGCCTGTTCTCTTTACCATTTTCAAGTCATTTTCTGTTTTCGATTTTCCAAAACAGCGAAAACACATTCTCTTTCCCATTTTCGAAAACGTATTTTTGAAAACAAGTCAAAAATTTATAAAGAAAACGCAAAATGTCAAATTTGTCGTTTTGAATGTTTTCAGTTATAATCAAGTTAAAATTTTCAAAAAGCGTTTTTGGTGTTTTCAAAATAAATTTTCAAATTGTCAAAAAGAACACATTTTCAACAATCTCAAAATGGACACTCAAAACACAAAATTCAAAATGAATTCAAAACTCAAAACACAAAGAGAACAAACCCTAATCTTTTTGACTCTTGATTTGAGTTGATATGATCTTGACATTTTTGCATTTTATCAGAATAATCACTGTGATTATTGCTATTGATCATCGTTTTTTCTTTTTTGTCACAATATTTTCTATACCTTCTCTCTCTTACATTCTTCTATTAAAAGGGAACCAGTACATAGAGAGATCCGAATGGAAAATGAGAATAAAGGGATCTAAATAGAATAACAAAATGGAATAAACTTGGTTCACAAAAAACTGTCTGTACGTGTGTGTATGTATATAAGCTAGATGTCCATCCTCGAAGTCAACCAAGGATGACATCCCCCCAAGTGGAAGTATTGAGAAGTGATGGGATGAATTTGTTTAAAATCAATAAGATAGGTTGTCACGTGAAAAAGTGTCAAATTTGTTGTCAATTATGATTTACTTTCAGCATTATGACGTTTTAAAAAAATCACTAAGGCCTATTCTCTTTACCATTTTCAAGCCGTTTTCTTTTTTCGATTTTTCAA
>CAIGRP010058761.1:579-68025 GCA_903798385.1 Fraxinus cuspidata | reverse complement strand
TATATATATATAAATTTTTTTTTTTAGATCAATTTATTTTTTCTTTCAATTTACATTTTCAATAATATTATTTTCTATCTTAAACGTGCCTCTTCATATGATACCATGTTTATTATTTCTCTAAAAGTCGAGCACACATACAATTTTAATAAATGGTTGATGATTCGTCACAATTAACACTAATCGTACCAGTTCATTTAAAAATGCGTTAAATCTCATTTGGGCTTCGCATTTTTCACACTCAAAATAAATCTATAACCCTATAAAGATTCATTTGGTTGCTTTTGAGTCTATGAAACTACTTTTAAATATGTTTAGATAATTTTGTACAAATGATTTATCGGATTAAATGAGTTTTTAGAAAAATTAATTTGAGATAAAAAAAAAAAAAAAAACAGAATCCCTTCCAAACAGATAAAAAATGTGACTCTCTACTTCTTATAAGCAAGCCCATGTTCGGTACTAAAAAAAATTTAGATATTAATTCAAGTCAAAACCAATAATTAATTTTAATTATATATTATATATAATTCAAAAAAATTCAATCACACATTCATCATTTTTTCTCAAATAGTAATGCTATTCATAGTGAAAATTATCGATAGTCGCGCTACATGACATACATGTGATTGTTTGTTATTTGATGTATTGATGTAATAATTTTTTATTATCTCGTGTATCGAAAATAACAAATTGTTACATGTATACAGCGTGGGGTGACTATCAATAATTTTCACTCATAGCATTACTCTTCATCAAATTCTGATAAAAATCTAATTTTAATTTTCACTAAATAGTGGTTAAGTATACTTAAACATGCTTAGCGAAATGGAGATGCAAATGTGTTCGATAATTTTTGTGCATCTTTCTATTATTCGTTTTTTCTTCTTTATTTGTGTTATTAAATAAGAATATGTTATGTAGCACCGGTCTATAGTTTATTTTTACTCTTTAGTATCTAAACGGGTGCTCAACGCCACCGGTGGCCCATTGAATAATTGTTTTCTGAAATTAAAAGCTACAAATTAGGCAAGTAAATGCCCTAAAGCAGTAATGCAATGGAATTTTCTGGTCCAGGTAGACCGGGTGTACTCGATACAAACTATGCAGACACCAACCTAAACAAACCTTAAAGACAAAATGCACTGCTCTCGAAAGTCTCTGCAGCGCCAACAATAAATAGAAAGACAATTTGTTAGAGAGAGCCGTTGACAGCCGCCATCTGCCGGCTGCCGCCGCCGCGACCCCTCGTCAAAATGGCCATCTCCACCACCCTCAATCTCTCACCAATGACGCCACGCTCTCTCTTTATGCACCACTCCTCTCGTTTCTCACCGCCGTCTAAATCCCTGTCCCCCACCCCAACAAAGACCACCCTCCTTTCACTTTCTTTAACCCACACCCAAAACCGCCCCGTATTCTTAGCTTTCTCCACCAATGCAGCCTCCACCAACAGTAATATTGACTACGACCTTGCGAGTGGCGGCGGCACTGGAGGAAGCGACAACGGTAGAGGAGGCGGCGGAGGCGGAGATAGTAATGATGGGAGCGATGACAGTAACAAGAAGAACAACAAAGAAGAGGCCTTTATGGCGTTAGCTGAGGCCAGTAGGAGTCTTGAGAGTTTGCCTAAGGATTTGAAGGCAGCCATTGAGGATGGAAGGATACCGGGATCGATTTTGTTGAGATATTTTGAATTGGAAAAGTCTGGCTTGCTTTCTTGGTTAATGAAGTTTGGTGGATTCAAGGAGAGATTATTGGCTGATGATCTATTCTTGGCTAAAGTCTTCATTGAATGTGGCGTTGGAGTTTTCACCAAGGTAATCGAATCTAAGGAAATGAATTTATATTCTTCATTAGCGTATGTTAAATATTGTTCTTTTACCATGTCCTGTATTTGTTGGATTTCAGATGAGATGGTTAAAGCCTGATCTTACATATTTTTATTTTTAATTGATCGAGGGGTTATTTTCTGATTATATTGTTGCTGGTAAGGGTGATTTATAATTTATTTGTGATAAAAATGCTTTTGAGATTGATACAACAGAAAATAATGTGATACTGAATTGATAATTGATATAGTGCAAATGGTTATATCTTAAGTAGTTTAGTGATAAAGTGTATAGTAGTATCAGTAATTTTAATTTTAAAATATGTAAACAATTTATCTTTAGCAATTAAAGGTTATTTCTTGCTTATTTTTAACTATATGCACTCTGTATTTTGGTTGAATTTTTTTGCTGATTCATGATCTTTTCATGATGGGCAAAATGAAGCTCTCAGAGTGAAGTACAATAGCTAATGAGTGTGGTTAAAAGTATAGGGCCGCCTCAAAAAGTGGTACATTGATCCGGCATTGTTCACTTGATATTTTTCCCTCAAGAAAAATCCTACCCTGAATTGTTATCCATGCTTTTTTAAAAATACAAGATATTAATGAGGTGTTTGTAAAAACTAGATATGTCTATTAGGAGGAGGTAATATACTCAGAGAAGCTGATCATGAAAGATTATTCCTGTACCTTAACATATTGAATAATTCTTTTGAGGAAAAAAAAATGAATTCAGATGCCACATAGAAAGAGCACAATTCAATAGCTCACTCCCTTTTTCCAATCTTCTTCCTCATTCTTCATGGCATAACGAAAGAACTACATGAGGAGAAGCTCCAGGGTTTCAAACCCATAACCTATGCCTTACAATGTTCCAAGTATTTGTGTGGCTGACCTCACATATCCATTGGCCAAGAGTGCATAATTTACATCTTTTGCTTGCATTTCAGCGAGTCATTGTTTTCTTTTGATCTTGGTCTTCACAAACTTGAAATCACATTTCTTTTTGCCATCAACATTCCTCACAAATAGTAAATTATATTTCTTTACTGTTGGAAAAAATGCACTAAGTCTTGTTTAATGTGTAAATATTGCAAATGCTGTTTGTTTAATCAGAGAATGATTTTCTACATGCATGTTCGTTCTTTTTCACTAGTACTTTCCAATTTCTTAATCAGTTCATATGTTTTCCCGTGTCTGTTTACTTATGTCTTACTCTCCATATACTTTAACTGCTTAGCGTGCTTTATAGACAAGGGACCTGGACAAGCATGAGACCAGTTTGTGACTCATCTTAGGGAAACCTACTCTGCAGCCTTGTATAAAGTCGTCATCACTGATCCAGCACTTCAATTTTGTACTGGCACAGTGGCACTGCACAAGGCTAGATGAAGTTTCAAGTTTCTTTTAAGTGATGTTATTTCTTCCTTTCAAGGAAACAGAAATTAGGCTAATTTTTTTATCGGAAGAATATTTTCATTTCACATTTGGCCTTTTGTGATAACTTACATATTAAAAGTATAAAATTTCTCCATTTGTATGTTTTGATCATGCTTCTTTTTTTAAATTTTAAAGCCCTGCCCTGAATTTTTGTTTAATAAGTCAATTATCAATTTAATGGCTTTATTCAGACTGCTGCAGAATATTCACGACGGAAGGAAAACTTTTTCAATGAGCTGGAAATTGTTTTTGCTGATGTGGTATGGTAGCTTCTCATCATTTAGTTAAAATTTTTTGTCTTTCTAAGCTTTTAACTCAATGTTGGATTTTTTCTTCGGTGGCTCCTTTTAGAAGGATGACTAGTCTGATATAAAGTTTCCATTGAAAGTTTAACCTCATGTTAGGTGTTGCTTATGGCATTCGTTGGTCCAAAGGCACTTACTTCTGTGGTCTCCACTCCCTTTGTTTAAATAGCCTTGATCCTTTTAACAAGTCATATTTCCCGGCGAGTTAGATTATAAATGTCTAGCCCTGTCCTGTTCTCAAAGCTGTACATCCTAAATTGAAAGAGGCGATTGATTTCTGTTGTCAATTTGCATGTCCATTGATGGTTTAGATATTTCGAGGGTTCGGTTTAAATATTTTTGTTTTTCCTTAAGTCAAAATTTTGTTAAAAATAAAGGGTGTGTTTGAGCCACATTATTTTGGAAGAATGCATTCTGGAATAGTAGATTGATGGAGAATTTGTGGTTGAAAAATATGGAATGTGATGGAAAATATTATTTTATTGAAGAACGTGTGGTTGAAAACGAGTAGAAGAATGAAAATGAAAATTTTAATGTGTACCAAACAGGGGCAAAAAGAGAAAATTTATGCAAGAGGTATACACAATGTACCCGAAAAATCTAGCCCAACATAGTAAAAATACCACTTGCAAACGAATTTCTGTTTTGGGATCCAAAGCAGCCAAATTATTTTATTTGCACATATAATTACATTTTGATTTATGTCTTTATATTTTTAGTTTTTCTTCTTCTCAGGTGATGGCCATAATTGCAGATTTTATGCTGGTCTATCTTCCGGCACCTACTGTTTCTCTCCGACCGCCTATTGCAGTCACTGCTGGACGCCTTGCTAAGTTCTTTTACAGCTGTCCAGATAATGCATTCCAGGTAACTATTTCGCCTTTCATTTGTTGGATTAATCTTACGTGATCACGTCTTAGTGATTTATGTAATGTGAACTAAAAGATGTGATGTTGTAAATTTCATTTATAGGTTGCGTTGCGTGGAACCTCGTATTCATTGTTACAGAGAATAGGTGCCATAGTGGTGAGGAAATCTCTCTTAGTTTGCGTTTGAAATACTTACAGGATGAAGATTGAATACAAATTTACTATTGCCACGACTTTTTTGCAGCGTAATGGAGCAAAGCTGTTTGCTGTTGGCACCACTTCATCCCTGGTAATTTCATGTTTAGGGATCTTTACAGCTTAAGGGTTGGACATTTGCTTCCAATCACGGATAAATTATTTATATTGCTACCTTCTCATATCACATTGTTAAGACACATAATCTATCAAGACAAATTCATGATATTTTTAATGGTCTTCTAATAATATCTAGGCCTGAATTTCACTATGCTCATTGATTCGTAAATATTCCCCAAGTTCGAATTAAGTTCTTGTCCCATTAGACATGAGCTTAACAATGAGCAAGGACATCAAATTGTACCAAGATTATATCCATTATTTCATTGTAAGAACCAAAGACATTGAGTAAGTGAAATTAGGATTAAATATATGTTTTTTTTTTTTTTTTATGCATATGAGGACAATGATGTTGAAGAATATAAAAAAGGTAAAAAAAAAAAATATTTTTTTGATTCTCATGATTACTCATTATGTTAAGAGTCAACTGTAAAATCAAAATCTCTGGTGACAAGGAAAAAATTAGTTTGATTCTTCCCAACGATTACTATACCTAACATATGTTCTCTCCCCCAGCCCCTTAAAAAGAAAAATGAATATAACAAATAAAATCTCTCTGTATTTAGCTCCTATACATGATGAGTGCTCAACCAGTCTTCTTATACTTTAATCAATATTTTGTAGATTTTATGTCTACTCCATGTGAATATTTATAAACCTAATAAACTATGGATTCAGACATAAGGAACATGACATTATTCATCCATTCATGTCTAGGTTGGGACGGTTGTGACAAATGCATTGATAAATGCTCGAAAGGCTGTTGACATCTCTGCTGGAGATGAGGTGGAGAATGTCCCTGTACTGTCAACAAGTGTTGCCTACGGTGTATATATGGCAGTATCCAGCAACCTTCGGTATGTGTTACAAAGATTACCTTTTATGGCATCATTTTCCTGTAACTAAATATGTATTGATGTCTTTTTACATTTTCTGTCGATTCTACTTCTTGCCTATCTTATGCACCATTTCCGAGCAGCATGGAAACCTGCTCGGGAGTTACTATAATGACTTGTCACAATCTAGTAAGGAATGGAAAAAATTTCCCCACCTTCAGGGCATGTCGATCACGTTAGTTAAGGGCCTGCAGATTTTTACTACTCCTGAACATAGTAGATGGGACATTCTACCTGTTCTATAAACTTCCTACTTTTAAAAGCAGTCCCATCTGTCTCCCTCCAGGGGAAGAGGGGGGAAAGGGACAGAGATCCAAGAGGCAATTGTAACCAAAAAATCACGCATTTATCATAACGGAACTCCATAACATATCATTCATTTTCTCTCACTCACTTTCTACTGGTTTAATCTTGACTGTTGGAGTGAGCTCGGCCTCCCCCTGGGGTTTGCCGGACACATTAACCAGGTCTTGTTCTCCAAATCATCTGTTGGTGATGATTTCATGTATTTGACACGAAGATCCCTATCTATTTTGACATCAATAGCTATCATTCAAAATACATGCATAGGTAAGTTTACGTTTTGCATACTAGTGCTTGCACAGTTCTCTATTCCTATTCCTATTCCTATTCTAGCCATGCCCAAATCGCTCTCGATTATTAAATCAGCATAACTTTTCTTAAATATTTCTTCATTTTTTTCACAAGTTCATTTGAGTTTAGTGGAAAAAATTTAAGAACCTTTCAGGCATTAAATTTTTCTTCAATTTGTTAACAAGTTCATTTGAGTTAAGATGAAAAAGCTTACGACTCTTTCAGGCATTAACACATAATGTATTAGTGATTATGAGAGTTCTCTCTCTTTGTTCTCGACCACTTTTATTTTCCCTTTATGTTTTTATTGCCCAGTCATTGAGTTCTCAGTGAATTTTTGTCTAATATATGTGGCACTGTCTGGTGGATATCACTCTAGAAGTTTGCCAAAGTATACGAAGGGACTCTGACCATCTTCCAATGTTCATGAAACTTGTAGAATTTCATCGACATTCTAGAATTACTATGCTGTATTGTTTTGGTGCATTTTGACAGGCCTGATATATAATTGTTTATTTGCGACCTTCGGGCATACAAATGCACGATGCTGGGAGTTTGAAATGATCTCTTTGGATTAATATCTCCATTTAGATAAAAGAAAGCTACTTCGATATCAACTTTCTGCTTAATTTTTTTTCCCTATATCCAACAGATACCAGGTTTTGGCTGGTGTGATTGAACAAAGGATGTTAGAGCCTTTGCTGCATCGGCACAAGTTATTCTTGAGTGCAATTTGCTTTGCTGTGCGAACTGGCAACACATTCTTGGGTTCCTTGTTGTAAGATTCTTCGCCTTTTGCCTACACAAATTCTTATACACCCTGTCATTGTTGCCTGTTTTCATAAACTCTTTATATGTTTTGCAGGTGGGTTGATTATGCTCGTTGGATAGGAATTCAAAAGGCTCACGATGTAGAGTCATAAGTGGGAACTTCTGCTTCATGCTGAGGTCCGTGAAGTAATGTGAGTTTTCCCATTTGTCGACATCTTATCGAAGTCATTCACTTGGGATTTATCAAGTTTATCGCAATTATTCAGCTATTCAGGGTCTTCAGATATTCACACAGTTGGTGTATTGATATTAATAATGGTGAAACGGTTATTTGTTTTGGTTTTTTTTTTTTTTTGTCATTTCTTTGTAGCCTAGAGATTTTATTTTCCTAGTGAATGGATAAACTTGGTTTCTTCGAAGAACCAGTACACACAGCTCTGCGATACACCGGAATGAATGTACAAAAATGTATACCTAAAGAAATTGAGTGACTACCCTCAACTCTGTGAGAAGCATTCATTATCTTAACTTGAGACGATAATGTCATCACACTCGTGCATGCTCATAAGTTGTTATTATTGCTTTAATATCGAGTTAAATGAACTATTTGATGATAGATGAATATTAAATTAACTGTTGTAGAATTATAGGAGATATAGAAACATTTTTTATTTTTATTTTTTTTTATTTTTGCATCAGAGATGTGATGTGAAAAAAAAAAGAACCTGGTGGAGAAGAGTTTTATCTCACAACTTTTAGTTGCTTGATTTGCTAATATTTTGAACTGTCTCATGTAAAAGTTTAAATCATAAGAAACAAAACACGTTTATTTATTCAAAATTCCGTCCACGAACAAACGGAAAGCATCCTAATTAAAAAGCTTGGATGAGGCATTACCTTGTGCATTCCTTGATGGAGGGTGAAGTCGACTCCAAGATCAGCAGACCGCAAGGGATTGGAGGCCATTGTGGTCATATTAGCAGAATTCTTGCGTCCATTCAAACGTGCATGTCTCCTTAGAGAGCATTTTGAAGTTATGGAGACGGTATGGATAGTGCAGGATATAAGAATGAAAAGGTCAAACCACAAAATGGCAAATTCATACATCTCTATGGCAATAATGAATAAAGAAAGATTTGGGAAATTACATTCATACATTTGGAGACACCTGCAAAATTGGTCATGAATTCACTTTTTTCCTAGGCAAGATTTGACTTGTTCATAAAAATTTGCATTTTGTAGAGAGAGACATATGGTTGTCAATATTTTATCGTCTGCATGATGTAGGGCCTGTTTATCTTTGCCTAGACTATAAGGGTGTTTATCTTTGGAAAAATAATCTAATTGTTCCAAGTGAATTGGTGCTGGATTATTTGACATATTGTGATCATTCAAAACTAGTTGTTTGTAACAATTAGTTGGTACAAAAGGGAATTTGACCGTTTGAATCCATTCTTTGGAAGACAAAAAAAAAATGTGTCCTATGATTATGTGCATTTATTATCTTTTATTTTTCATTAGTGGACATATTTATTTATTTCCTTCCGTAGTTTTGTTAAATAAGGATAGGGAGATTGTTTACCTTCAATTACTATGCAATACTAATCGGGGTATAATCTTTTCAAATACGAAATTGTAAGAATTGAGGTGCAAACTTCCATTCTTTTTTGTCTGTCAACTCTTCATTTCGTTCATATCGTTCAATTGAGTTCATATAAGTTCTTCGTCACCCTTTTAATAATTGTGTTGTATTAGTTTGGTATTAGAGTAGAGTCAGACTCTTTGTAAAAAATGCATCTGTCAGTGTAATATTTACAAATCGAAATATTATTTAATGAATTGAAACTTACATAAATGATCTCATATCCATAATGTGTAGAAGTTATCTTGTCTACCGATTATATAGGCTTACAATTTTTAACAATTCAATATCTAATTGTCAAAAATTGTAAGCTTGACCATTGACGTGACGCTGCCACCTTAACAGAGACATATTTTATCCTACCCACCATGGATAGGAGATCGTTTCTATTGAAATTGTTGAGCTTTGTGAAGACTAGTTTTGTTTGATCAGGTTGATGACCCGACCCGAATAATGTTGCGTGATTTTTTTACTGTGAGATTTTCTAAAGCTTAGTCCATGGAGCCGAGGCTTGGGTCGATAGGATAAATTTAAGTGTAATATATTGATAAATTTAACATATACATTTTACTTAATTAAAACCATTCAAATGTAATATCAAACTTCAACTTTGCAAAATTGGAATATACATATAATCCCTTCATTCTTCCTAGTAGCTTCATTGCTTCGGCTAAGTTTTGACGATCTTAATTCCCGAAACTGTGGTTGAAGCTACGCTATAAACACTACTCCTTCATGCATCAACTCACTAAGGCGTAATGATCTCGAAGACTTTTCACTCTTCCTTGACAAGTCACTTTTGTTTAATTGCATCAATTCCTTTCTTTGCACCTATTCAATAAGAACTTTGTTGATATGCTAGTGAGATCATTCCAATCGGACAACTTTAAAGCATGTCGACATTAAATCTCCAATGAATGAAATAGTTTGCTTGAACAAGAAATATAAAATATATAAGAGGATTATATTGGAGTTTGTATACTCTTTGTTAATTTTCTTCAATTGCTTCAAAAGTATATCATCTTCCAATTCGGACAAGCCACATTTCATCTATTTTCTTCTCATAGAGGCTTGCAAAATTAATGAGGTCCATTACTTTAGTAGAAATTTGATGAAAATATTGTTTGTGCTCTCACTCTTTTTAGAGATGTCAACGAGTCGAGTCGGCTTGGCCTCGGCTCAAGCTTTTTTTTGGTACGAGTCGAGTCAAGCTTTTGCTCGGCCATAAAATATATGCTCGAATCAAGCTTTTGGCTCGAGCTTTATCGAGCCGAGAGGCTCGTGATTTTTTATTTTTAAAAATGGCAGCTACTATAGATGCCTGCAGTAGAGGCAGCTACGTGAAGCTTTGTTATAAATTTATTATTTTTTTATAAATTTGTTCACGAGCTGACCCATGTGGGTCGACGAGCCACACGAGTTGGCTCAGGTTCGAGCGGACACTCCAAAATGCGACTCGGCCTGAGCCTCGGCTCTGTTCTACCAAGTTGCGAGTCGGGCTAGTTCGAACTTTTTCCGTGCCGAGCCACATGCCGTCCGAATCGACAAGTCAAATAAACATCCATAACTCCTTTGGGTGGACCTAATAATTTTTGAAAATTAGTATCCAAACTAAAAGCAGAGCACGACCTTTTTCGAAGTGATTATAATTTCTTTAACCATGAATGACTTCGAAGGTCGAACTCATCAATCATATTAGCTCAAGAAAGTTCTAATTCTTCTTCACTGTAGCAATGTGCATTCTGAAAAATGCACAATCAAATAATACATTTTTCAATGACGGTTAACTCCAACCTGGAGCACATATCAAATTGTACTTATTGGCCTGCAATATAGTAGCATACAATATCTCCAAATCAATCAAAATCTAACTTTGAGTTACCATCTCTCCAAGTGATATATGGAAACTCGTAGAAATATTCAGTGACCATTGAAATATATTTCGATGTTTAATTTGTATGTAATACCACAAATTAAGTTTAGTAACTATTCATTATCTAACAACGGAAAAATTTTGACCTCTTTTGTTGATTATATAACAATAATATATATGGACACTCTTATGAGAATTTTTTTTGCAATTTCTTTTAGTTAAAAGGAAAATGATAATATTAAACATAAATCATAAGCTATATATATACTTTCTGCATATTTCATGAATTTTATGCATTCATTATAATGTCATATAATATTATTGATTAGAGGAATTACACTAATTTTACTTTTGGACTAAAAATAATTATTACTATATATAAAACTTCATTGGTTTGAACAAATAATAGAATTTGAACATTAAATATCGAGTAATTGAATAAAATGTGAACATCTCAAAAATATTCATAAAATCAACCAAGAAATGATGAGGCCTAGTATTGTTTTTAATGAAAACAAAAAAATCTTGCAACATTTTAATAAAAAGTAATAATAATAAAGAAAAAAAAAAAAAACCCTAACTCCTAATAATTTAATAATCAACTTCAAAAAAAAGTAGAAGGGACCATCGCCTCATGGTGCCAGCGTTGGGTTTAAGCAAATAATTTGCATGAAAAACCATACAAGCAATCCTAGGAGCTGTTGAAGGATGAAACCAAAGCAACATAAACTTGTGTTATTGACCCTCGACAGGGCAAACTCATCCTTGTAAGGCACGATACTATACCATATGTACCATAATAATTTTAATACTTAAGCGATTATCTCATCCGACATACACTCCCTAATTTTAACAGCTGCCTTGCTTCCATGTACACCAATAACATCACAGCATTCACATCTTTCAATCTGAGGAAGAAAAAAGATAAATTATGAAACAAGATATCGGAAGCTATATATGTGTACCGAAAGTGAGACTAGAGTATTTGATTAGCACGGCCCCTCGTAATAATACTCATAAATGATTTGATTTAAGGGATCGAAGGAAACATGAATATTCGTGATAATTTATTAAAAATAAGGGTTAGCTAGTTGTTTTTCTATGTGCACTGAACAATTCAGCTGGTTTAAGTAGAGAGAATTTTGAAAAGAAATAAAAGCTACATAAATATATGCTTGAAAACATACCTCAGTGCGCTTTGTTTCTGGCGAGATGACATTAATTTTGGTAATAATTTCTGCTGAATTTGATGAACAAGGCAGCAGCCCACGGGACCATGCTCTTGAAAAACTTGTAAAAACATCATTCTTTGGTGTTTTTTTAATGGATTTAAAGAAGAAAAGATGGGGTGCTTCACAAGAATCGTTAGACGGCAATCTTGTGTTGAACATATAATGTGGTGGCGTTGGGTTCGGTAACCATGTTTCAAAGGTTTCAATGGGGTATTGTAAATAGCTTCGAGGCATGATTCTCTCGTATATATGTACAGAATAGCCCCATGAAATGGAAAAAGTCCAGTTGCTTTGCCTGTGATGGCAGACGGTTTGTTGCAACATCCGAGACTGGTCGACCTTGGCCGCCTTCATGAGGTGGCGCGTGGACTTGGCACGATCCATGGAGGGAAATATTGGTTCCATCATGTCGAAATGGTGAAGGGACATGAGTGGAAATTGTGGGTGTGATGACAAGAAACCGGATGCATCACCTCGCATATCCATCTGTAATACCACGTTCAAACATTAACTAAACACTATCTTGATAGCAAATATTAACAACCTTAAATTCATAATGTTTCATATAGTGATATAGAGAACATCTAGCAGTTGAATTTTCAATCATTGCGAATTTTTTAACATATTAAGTCATCTCGTCTTAAAGACTAATAGACGATTCTAAACTTATATCTTTGTCGGTTTTCAATAAAGTGAACAACGTGTTCTTAGTTACAATAGCGAATTAATTAAATAGGGATGATATATGTTATAACTTACCTGGTGAATTCCTTGTAGGGGAGTCAAGTTGACCCCAATATCAGCTATACAAGACATTGCGGTTAGATCTGCAGCCTCAAGATGTTCATATCTCTTTAAACAATTTTCCAAGTCTTTAGCCAGTGCTTTTGCCAAAGGGGCACTCAACATGAATCCAGCCCCACCAAATCCTTGGCTAAATGAGAACCAATAATTCGAAAAAATAAATTCCGAATGTCCACCAAGGTAATAATACTTCGTATGATCAAACTTTGCAAGAATTTCAACAATATTATCAAGAAAAAATATGGAATCATCATCTCCCATTACTAGCCATCTGAGATTCTCATGATCCTCTCTGAAAGTCTCCATGATTCCATGAACAATACGTTGGGCCGTAAGGTCGGGTTTCTTGAGAAATGTCGTAAGATTGTCTGATATTCTGTAAGGAGGTGAAGCTCTTGACCAAGGCAGGAGCTCTGCTGTTGGCTCTTTATCAAGAAACAGAAATCCCCTTGTAACGTTTGGTCTCCACCATGATTCAATGTATGCTTTCCTTTGATGCCATGCTAATTCAGATCCTACGAGGCCGAAAACTAGGTGGCTAAGGTTTGTTGGAGAATCATTATAAATTGTAGTAATCGTAGAAGAATCGTTTGATATTGTAGGATCGTTAGTAATTGTAGGAGAATCGTTTGAAATTGCAGAAATTGTGGGAGAATCGTTAGAAATTGTAGGAGAAACAACAGACCTGGAGGAGATTGAAATGTCAGGCGCTGTTTTCCAGAAAGAAGATAAGAAATCTGAAGATGGACAACTGGGATATAGATTAGAAAGAGCAATGAATACAAAATAAAGAACCATGCAGAAAATTAGTTGGGTTTTGCATACGCCTCCGAAATCTATATTATAATTAAATGATGCCATTTTCATGATCTTGAAACAGTAATGGTATATCAGATTGAAAAAATTAAATCTAAATCAGAAGATGATAAACTTTTGCTTCATGGGGTTTGTTAATTCATGTGATCATGTATCTTAAAGCACTCCAAGGAAAAATCATGCACACAAGGAAACTACATTCATACACCTAGGCCGGAAGTCTTGTTGACTCGTCTATAATTTAAATTTGATAAAAAAGATAAACATTTTTTTTATATTTTAAGCTCGTTAACTTGTGGGCCTCAATCGTTTTTCTTCACACATCATACACCTATTTTTATATATGTAAGGCTAATGAGATTTCAATTGACTACACTTATTTTTAGGGTTGGACAAAATTCTCGAACTGAATCGGATCGAACCAGACTTGAATCGAACTGAGCGGTTCTTCTTAAGTTAAATACTCGAATTGAAATCTGAATTGAAAATCGACGGGTTTGGTTCGATTCTCGATTCTAGACCAAAAACAAAAAAATCGAATAAGAACCGAATCTCCCTAATATTTTTAATTATTTTATCTTTAAAAAGTCAAATTATTTTTTTTTTTAAAGAAATTGCTAACTCATTAATTTAGTCCAAACCAAAAATATGATTTTACTAATTCTAATTTTCAGTCAAGCCCAACTTAATTAAATTGGCCTAAGTTTTACCCAAATATCTTGTTTTACCGTAGTGTCATTTCCACCGTTCTATTATTGTTATCTAGTCATTTTCATCTTCTTGTAATTTTAACAGTCAAATCTATGGAGAGCTCAACAAAGAGAGGTGTAAAAGATATCACGAGATTGGACTACGTTATTTTGTAAGAGTTAAGATTGAATATGTCATAGTCGAATTAATGTAACGTTGTTGTAATATAAAAAAAAATTAATTATTGTACGGAATCCCAAAACCAAATAGAACTGAACCGAACCCGAACGGTTCTATAATTAAATTTAGACTCGACGGTTTCATTTACTAAATACCCAAAAATTTTAGGTTTGGTTCAATTCTAAAGAGAATCGAACTAAACCGGACCATGTCCACCTCTACTTATTTTGTTTTAATGTTATGTAGAACCATGTCTTAATATTTAATTCTTTCAATGACAAATAGTTCGTGGTCATAAACAATTTTATTTGTGATGGAGATTATTTCGGATTACTTTTTTTTTTTCTAGAAAAACTTGAATTTTTGGTTTTTTTTTTTAATATAAACTTTCCTCACTGGATCAAAAGTGAACAAAATTGTTGAATACCCAATAATTAAAGCTACACAATAAAAAAATTAGAATAGTATGGAATTTAAGTATATTGTATATTTTATCCATACATAGAAGATTTAAACAAGGTTGATAGTAATAATAACAACAACAGCAACAATGACCCTTGTGAAAGCACGAGTTGGATAATAATTAATTGGTTGATTATCTTGCGATGTTTTGTACTCGGACAAAATAAAATAAAATAGACAAAGCCAACATATATATTTCTAATAAAAATTAATTAATTTAAAACAAGATTAAAAAATATAAAAATTATTATAAAACTTTGTTGGTACAATATAATTGTTCTCTTCTAGACTTTCTTATATATTTAATATGTCAAATTGAATAAAATAAAATTCGACATAACTAATAAGGGGAGCCACATGATATGATTAAAGATTGTTTATTTTTATCCCTCTAATCATACTCAATAAAGCATGATAAATATATTCAAACCCAATTGTAAAAACTCTCTCTCTCTCTCTCTCTCTCTCTCTCTCTCTCTCTCTCAATTGCATCTTCGATGCTTAACTCTGTTGAGTTTTGACATCCAATAAAATTCGAGCGATGATTTAAAATAGTTGATGGAAATTTATCGATACCATAAACTTGGCTCGACTCGAATATGATCGATACTTTTGGAAGGCCCAAGTTGGAGATTGATTGGTGGTTTGATTAGTGTGTGGTTTTGGATTATTGTTAGTCCATTAACTTAGCTCATTTACCTTATTATTAAGTTGACACATTCAATTGGTTCTTTGGCCCAATTATATGTGACCTAATCAATTTATATATATACTAATCCCTCTTAAAACGGGTTTGTGGGATGCAATTGTTAGTGTGAGAGAAAGGGCGGTCATTCTTGGTGAAACCATTGCTTCCTTTCTTCTTCCTTCCTTTGTGGTTGATTGCATCCACCATTCTTGATCATTTGTGGGTTAATACAAGAGTGAAACTTGTGGCAACCGGGTGGAGGAAAGTATTAGGTCAAGCCTTGAAGTGTGGTGTTCGTTTTGGCTGTTTTCTGAGCACGGAATCCACAAATTGAAGATTTATTCCGCTACAATTGGTATCAGAGCTTGTGTTGTTGAGAAATCTGTGATTTTTTCGACCAAAAGGTGATTGGAAGTGGTCTAAAATTGATCTGGAAAATAGGCAGAAAAATAGGAAAGAAAACTTGGAATTTTTCCTCTCTAGCCGGATCTTTTTTGTTGTTTTTCGGTGAAATTGCTCATCATTTAGAGAAACGGCGACCATTGGTAGAACGTGTAGGTGGAGGAGGTCTTGCAGGTCTAGCGTGTGGGCCTTCCGACAACCGTGTGTGAGGGCACGTGGGGCATTTTTCGACGACAGTTTCTTCAGACAGAATCTTCATTTTAACATTTCTAACGATTTTGTGTTGTTAGTTTTGTGTTTCAGGTCATACAGTGAAATCTGGACGATTTTGCCCATGTACGTTTGTGATTCAATTTTTGTTCGATTGGTTGCTGCAGTTGCTGGAGACTTTAGGGCGAATAGTGGTAGCCCTAAAGTGGTAAATTAGCATCTCTTGTAATTTACGGACTCAGATAGATCCGCTCTGATAAATTGGTTAATAATATTTAAATTTCAGCATTAGCGTGTCATCTTGTGGGGTGACATTATGATTGGTGTTACCGTAAATTGGTAACCATTGCTTATGCTAAAAATTTAGGAAATATTTGCTTTATTTGAAGTGTTGAATCTTGATTGCAAGTTTGTCATTTATTTTGTGCTCTAAATGTCGTCTAGTCATTATGTGAGACTACATTGCATGGAAATTTGAATTTTTTGTTAACATATTTTCGTGTTGATTGATTATACTATTAGAACACCTGAACTTGACCTATTCAAACATTCCATTGATCTAAGATTGTGAATCTTACGAAATATTGGGAACCTAGAACGGTGTACATTATTGCCTTATGATTACTTTGTGTGACATATTTGTGCATTTTTTGTTATTTTGTTTTTTCAAAATGTCTTCACATTTTGAAATTTGAATTTTCAATGGGAAATGAGATTTTTCAATTTGGCAACAAAATATGAAGGGGATTTTGGTTCAACAAAAAGTTTCAAATGACATAAATGGCAAATTTTCTACAAATTTATCATAAATACAAAATGAAGAATATGATGAACTTGCTTACACTTCAATTATTTTATACATATCTGACACTGTTTTGAGAAAAATTGGAAACTTGATTCTACTAAAGAACTTTGACAAAAGTTGGAGGACATATATTTTCTTAAATCTTCTCCAAATAAGTTGTACTTGCTTTAAAGATTTTTCAACTTTAAAATGGATTATTCAAAGGATTTTGATGACAATCTGGATATTTTTAATAAACATATTCAAGATATTGTAAATTGTGAAGAAAAGGTGTCTGAAACGTATAAAGCTATTATTTTGCTTAATTCAATGTCTGATTCATATAAAGAGGTTAAGAGTGCAATTAAGTATGGTATGGACATTTTAACACCTGACATTGTTGTAGACTCCCTTAGAAGGAGATATAAATTAAAGCTGAAAAAGAGAATAAGAGAAGTAGTGAGTTGCATATGATGATGAGTAAAATGAAGTTTAAGTAGATGAATTTGGGTAGAGCTCAAGACAATGGTGATTCGTGTAGTGACTCAAGTGATGAGGATGATAAGAATGAGGGAAAAAGATAGGACAAGTGTAGTGGTAGACGGTGTTACAGTTGTGGTAGGGCTGTACACTTTATTAGGGATTGTCTCAAGAAAGAAAATGATATGCAGAATGTTAAGATGAGAGGTGAGGCAAATTTAGCAGTGTGTTGTATGTATTTTGGTAAGGTGGAGTATAGATGTCTTGGGATACATTGGTCGTTTGTATCAGGGTGTAGAGTGTGGCAATTGGATCACGAGTGAAGAGGTGATCAAATTTTGGAATCATTTATCTGTAAAGAGACCCTGATCAGGTGGAGTGTGAGAGATGCACTTCTATTAGGTGGAGACCCATTATCCACTTAGGTTGGGAGAAGTGATGTGATGATAGAGGACTATCCCAATGACTTAGGATCTATGGTGGCTTACCAGTTAAACAAAGGTTGAGTGATTAGTCTAGTGAGCATGGTGGGCGATGATGTGAGATATGTGTTATCGAGGTGTGAGCGACATGAAATGGGATATGATAAGTGTGGTGAGATCTTCTTTGTGGGATCATATATGCATTTGTTGCATGTGTGTTGATATATTGATTAACTTGGTGTTAATATGTCGTTCTGTGTGAACATATTTGAAAATATGTGTTATCATATATATGATATTTCCATCACATGTTTATTTGCTCTTGATTGATTGCTATGATTATCTACTTCTACTTGAGTGTTCTTAATCTTAGCCCCGGTGAGTATATGGAGCATGTATGGTATGTGTCTCGGGTATGAACACGAGCTAAGATCTGTGATACCAATTTTATTTGTTACCCTGATTATGCAAACATAAACTGTGTGTTTTGGTTGCTTACAGATTTATTGAGCATCAAGGTGGAGATTTGTTGAGTTTTGACACCCAATAAATTCGAGCAATGATTTAAAACAGTTGACAAAAATTTATCGACACCATAAACTTGGCTCGACTTGAATATGACCGACACTTTTGGAAGGCCCAAATTGGACATGGATTGGTGGTTTGATTAGTGTGTGGTTTTGGATTATTGTTAGTCCATTACTTAGCCTATTTACATTGCTATTAAGTTGGCCCATTCAATTGGTTATTTAGCCCAATTATTTGTGAACTAATCAATTTATATATATACCCATCCCTCCCAAAACGGGTTTGTGGGTTGCAATTGTTAGTATGAGAGAAAGGGCAGTTATTCTTGGTGAAAAAATTGCTTCCTTTATTGCTTCCTTCCTTTGTGGTTAATTGCATCCAACATTCTTGATCCTTTATAGGTTAATACAGGAGTGAAACTTGCGGCAACCGGGTGGAGGAAAGTATTGGGTCGAGCTTTGAAGTGTGGTGTTTTGGTTATTTTCTGAGTCCGAAATCCACAAATTAAAGATTTGTTCCGCTAGAGAGAGTTTGATGAGAAATTTAGATATGTATTATTTTTTCTCTTTAAATTAAGTCCTTAATACATTTAATTATAACATTTTCTTAAGAACCTCAAATTTTCCAAGTTGTTAAATAAATTCCCTATCGTAAATTTTGTAAGGTTCGATAGTAAATAATGATGATTATAACCATAATAAATAATTCTCGTATATTAATAAATGGGTCAAAATTAGCTGGTTTTTACAGGCACAATTGGCCTACTTGTTTCCTAGTATTTTCTTCTTTTTTTATTTTTTGGATAAACACTTTTTTTCTTCTCACCAATTGCTAATTAATAGCTAAAAATTGGACAAAGTTATTTATTTAATTATTTGTCTTTAGCACAACTTTTCATGAATAGACCGAATATCTAACTCATCTGTCATTTATTAAAATCGATGACTCCAAAACATTTTTCTTATTTAAATTATTTCGTTCGTAAAAACTTCGAAAATAAATTAATATATTTAAATTTTTTATCTTCAACAATGTAGTCTGAAGAACTCATCCTATTCAAGTAAAGTTGTACTTAATTATCAACTAACGTGGTGGTGAGATGTATATAGCAAAGAAAATAACAATGTTAAAAAATTGACTTTCATAAGTTTCGTTGCATATTTAGTACAATAAATTGGTGCTAACTTCATTTAAGCATTCGCCTAACCCTGCTTTTAGTGGACTAAATAGGTTACTCGTTCTAAAGGTTTTGCCTAACCGTAGCTTCAAGAGTACAGAACTATTAGGAATTTTCTTTCCTATTCTTAAGAAAATATTAATCCTTTAATTAATTAATTATTAAAATACTTAAACTTTTAGATATAAATAGCATGCATGCTTCTTCTCTTTTAGAAAACAGATTTTTACGTGATTGCAACATCGCATGTGCAAAAATCTCAAATTTATTCCTAAAAACAATTTAGTTTGTTAACGTCTACT
Organism: Fraxinus cuspidata; assembly: GCA_903798385.1. Lineage (NCBI taxonomy): Eukaryota > Viridiplantae > Streptophyta > Magnoliopsida > Lamiales > Oleaceae > Fraxinus > Fraxinus cuspidata. The sequence goes on along the minus strand of CAIGRP010058761.1, from coordinate 48,312 downwards.
AACAGATTCCATCCAATGAGTGATAGACACTAACGGAGTAAAGTTCAATCGCTAATGGAATAATTTTGAAAGTTCTATGAGTAAGTCATGACATGGTGCAAAATTCAATGACTTTAAAACATTTAACTTGGAAATAATGAAGCATGACCTTGTTTTTTTTTTTTTTTAAGAAACAAGAAAACCCTGCAACCCTTTTGGTGCAAGGCCTTGGACTATAGGTTGAAGAATACTCAATATACACATGTACAGTAAATCATTTGTATATAAAAAACAAAATAAATGTGTGTTATTGATCCTCAATTTGTTGCTTGATGATGGTCACTATCTTCATTAAAATTCCCAATATATTACAGGATAAGGAATTAGTTTCCTTAACAATTAGGACAAATCCTTCCTTGGAATAGACAATGTTTTTCATTTTTTATTTTTATTTTTAATTTTTTGTAATGCACCACATTATAATAATGTATACTTACAATACTTAAGCCACGATCTCATCGCTCATGCATTCTCTAAATTTAACATCTACCTTGTTTCCATCTATTCGAACAACGTCGCAGCATTCACTTCGATCAATCTGATGAAGAAAAAAATTAGAAAACGAGATATTTCTATATATATATATCAAAAGTGAAAGTAGAATAGCTCCTAATATCCATAAATGATGCCAAAAGAAAGTACTTGGATTCTCTAAATTAAAAAGTGTAGCATGCCTAAATCTAACTTGGGTTCACAACGATGAAGGAACTGAGTTGAAAAAAAGAGAGATTCTAGTTATAATACATCTGATGAAGTCGTCGCCGGAATCAATATCTTATTCAAAAAGAAAAGATATCTTGAGGTTTTTTTTTTTAATTATTGTATATTATATGGATGATCCAATCCACGAGGACTAGGATTTGGAATTGTTTGATCATCTTTCTCTAAAAGGGAAACGAAATATAATCAACCCTTTTTTATGCATCACCAAATTTATTAGAAATAAGACTTTAACCAGTTTTTTCTATGTGAATAAACAACCAGACAAAATCTTAAAAAGAATCAAAAACTATATATCTCTAGTTGAAATTTGAAAACATACCTCACTGCGCTTTGTTGCTGGTGAGAAGACATTAATTTTGGAAATAATTTCTGCAGTGTGATTGCCTGTTGATGAGCAAGCCAGCAGCCCACGAGGCCATGCTCTTGAAAAACTCGTAAAAATCTCATTTTTTTGGGTTTTTTCTATGGATTCAAAGAAGAAAATATGTGGTGCTTCACAAGGATCGTTAGAGGGTCTCCTTGTGTTGAACATATAATGTGGTGGTCTTGGACTCTTTCCCCACGTTTTAAAGGTTTCAATAGGGTATTGTAAATAGCTTCTTGGCATAATTCTCTCGTATATATGTGCAGAATAACCCCAAGAAATGGAAAAAGTCCAGTTGCTTTGCCTGTGATGGCAGATGGTTTGTTGCAAAATTCGAGACTGGTCGACCTCGGCCGCCTTCATGAGGTGGCGCGTGGACTCGGCGCGATCCATGGAGGGAAATATTGGTTGCACCATGTCGAAATGGTGAAGGGACATGAGAGGAAATTGTGGGTGCGATGATAAGAAACCGGATGCATCACCACGTAAATCCATCTGCAAACATTAGATTCAATACTAATTATATGAGTTTAGTATATAAATAATAGTTTAAATGATTCGAACCTTTATATTATTAAACCTTAAATTTTGGTGATATTTGATTAGTATTTTACCTGATGAATTCCTTTTAGGGGAGACAAACTAACTCCAATATCAACAATACATGACATTGTGGTTAGATCAGCTGCATTGAGATGTGCATATCTCTTGAGACAAGATTCCATGTCCTTAGCCAGAGCTCTTGCCAAAGGGGCACTCAACATGAATCCGGCCCCACCAAATCCTTGGCTAAACGAGAACCAATAATTCGACAAAATAAACTCAGACTGCCCACCTAGATAGTAATACTTCGTATGGTCTAACTTTGCAAGAACATCGACAATATTATCGAGAAAAAATATCGAATCGTCATCTCCCATTACTAGCCATCTGAGATTTTCGTGATCCTCTCTAAAAGTTTCCATTATTCCGTGAATAATCCGTTGGGCCGTGAAATCGGTTTTGTTAAGAAATGTTGAAAGATCATCCGATACTTTGTATGGTGGAGAAGCTCCAGACCAAGGGAGGAGTCCTGCTGTTGGCTCTTTATCAAGAAACAGAAATCCCCTTGTAATGTTTGGTCTCCACCATGATTCTATGTATGCTTTCCTATGATGCCATGCTTTTTCGGAGCCCACAAGGCCAAAAACTAGGTGGCTGAGATTCGTCTTCGAATGATTAAAAATTGTAGGAGAAAGTACAGAACTGGACTTGGAAATGGAATAAGATGACGATGTTTTCCAGAAAGGAGAAAAGAAATCTGAAGCTGGGCAATTGGGATACTGATTGGAAAGGGCAATGAAAACAAAATAAAGGATCATACACAAAATGAGAAGGGTTTTGCATAGGCTACTCACATCTAAATTACACTTTGATGATCCCATTTTCATGTTCTTGAAACAGTAGAGGTGTATAAGATTAAAAGGATCAAATATAAATCAGAAGATGATGATATCTATGCGGTTTTTATGGTCAAACTTTCCTTCATTTAGTTTGCTAATTCATGCGATCATGTATCGTAGAGCACACGAAGATAATTACATGCACACTCAAGGAATTACTGGATTTTTTGTTGAATTACATCATCTACTATAACCTAAATGTTGTAGGCCTCATTCGTGATGTGTGGAATTTTTATATATGCACGAACAAGTGACAAAGAGATTTAAACTTAAAACTCGTTCTAATTTTGAAAAAAAAAATAAAAAAATCTTGTAAGGTCTTGCCCTAGTCTCCCTTTGTGCTCGTCCATTTGGTCGGAATGGAATTTGATATGCAGGTTTTGTTGGTTGTTCGAAAAAAATAAGTCGTGGCGTTCTAATTTGTTACAGTCAGTCTTACATCGTATCACAGTATTTGAAACATTGAAAATGAAAATAAATTAATAAAACAAATTTCACTATTATACTTCATTAACAACAAAACCCTCGCATATATAAGTTTTAAGTAAAAATCAAAATAGAGTTCCATATAATGTTTGTGACAGCTAATAAAACTATAACTTAATTAGCAGTCTAAAACTAAACAACATTACGTACACAATACGTAAATTTAAAATTAATAGTGGAATTTATTAAATAATTGAAGTCAAATAGCAGAATTATGAAAGCAGCAATCCGTTGATAGTAATTTAAAGACCATAATATCGCACTTAATACGCATAATGCACCTTTGCTTAAGGCATTCACGGATCATTTTTAGTCAACTTGAGGAGGGATTATTTGGCCAATGCTTTATCCAAGTGAATTCTAAGACATTCTTGAAAATAAAATATATTCATTTTAATGAAGATAATCTCCAGTCCATACTACTCAAAAATGTGGAGAATTAGATCGAAAACTAAAAGTTTGCCGTTATAAGTTTTCCATCAAACAATATTTTGGTGTCATGCTTCCCATCATGTTTTCTACGATAATCTTTATTAATTGTCGCTTTTGACATTTTACAATAATTTATTATGTCACATTATATTTTTTTGTACTTATTTTTTTCCACCACTGTTTTTGTGAAAAAAACTTTAAATACGTGTCGCACTTGTCGCAAAGTATCTTGTCGCGAAATCACAATTTTAATATAATGGTACTCTGAGCACCTTTTTCTTATAAGTTAGTTTTAAAAATAATTTTTATTCGATAGGCTTGTAATAATTGTAACAAAGCTAGAACGTTCATGGAATGGTCCTTGCGGAAAATGATACGTCGTAAAAGGGCTTTTTTCTAAGTAGAAAATCAATTCCGTGAAGTAAACAAGCTAAAAAAAGTAGGTCATCGTGGACGACCATTCTGAAAAATAGGAGGATTGTAACAAGTAGACTATATCAAGCTAAAGCTTCATTTCCTTGCACTGATAAACAGAAATAGTGTGTATCTCCAGTATAAGTCAAGTTTCACATGGTCATTTATTCTATTCATTTATTAAAGGATAAAAAGCCATAATCCAATGCCTCTGGTATGTAATGAATAGTCAAGTAGCTTCAATAAACTTTCCAAGAAAGTCATATTTTTATAATTTCGAGTATCAGTAAAGGATCATGAGGGCATTGGCCAAAATCCCTCCTCAAGTTGACTCAAATCTTCCTTTAATTCTAGTGAATTACCGTGGATGTTTATCCCATGGTGCCAACTGCTTTAACCTTGCAGTCAAATTAGGGGTGTTAACTACCGTGCCGGCATGCTGGATGGATGGCCGAGCCAGCTCTGTCAGGGCACAGTCACGAAATTCTTCTAGTACGGGCAATATTTAATGAAGGTAACAAAATAAAAACAACATGATGACACAATAGTAAAAATGACATTTCTTACAATTGTACTTTGATATCTTTATTCAATGATTACATTATCAATCTTAAAAAATATATCTTTCTCAACATAAACACTAATTCTATTCGTGAGAATGTTCATTTCAAAAAAAGACTCTCTGTTGTAGTGTTAGCAACGAAAGAATTAGTGCCAAGGTCATTCAAAGTGATACAACATAAGCATACAAAGGCATAAAATAGGCACTGCACGTATCACCAACTTATCTTGACTTCTTAACGAAGGATTACGTGTAGTCTCAAGTGTTTTAAAAGCGATTTCTATTGAATTTTGATTTATTTTTGTTTTGTAGGGCGATACCCCACCTTGAAACACATTGTCGAATAATCAAGTGTAGAACGTGACTAAAGGATGATATTAGAGACAGAGTCAAGTATCTTATGCTCACAAGAACCACGAATGATGAAAAAGATTAGGAAAATGGCTCAAGGGAGCTGCATGCATGCCAAGAGAAACAAGAGTCTTGCTCAAGCAAGGTCTTCCTCTCGCTTGAGCGACAGAGGAATCAAAGATGCACTATTTTAAAATTGTATCCTAGCTCGAGTGGGAACTTTTCTACTGTGCACGGGTTTTGCATTATTTGATCTGCTCGATGGTTTTTTGGTCATCGTTTTCCACAATCCCTTGGTCGATTTTTGTAAACTATATATAGGAGAAGTTATCTATTACGTTAAGTTAGAATTTCTTGGCAAAAAAACAAATATTTCTCTCGTCCAAAACCTAATTTTGAATAAAAGAAGAAGGAGAAATAAAGGCTTGGTTTGAATTTCTAAGAGTTACGGTTGAAGATTTGGGATCCATAAACTCTTCTATCCCGAGTGATGGGTTTTTCATGCATTTTCATTTTGTTTTTTAATATCAATCATGTTAGGCTAAACTTTATATTGTTAGGATGACAATGTAAACCGCAATTTGATGTCTTGATGCAAATTTTCTCGTTTAGACTTGAGTTATTTGTTTAGTTGATTGTTTGTTAAGGGGTTTAATGCTTTCAAATATTTGATCATTATTCGAATGATTTGTTGGCTTCTGATTCCAATAGGGTGAGATTAAATTGTGACTAGTTAACGAACCATATAAGGTCCGATAGGGGTAGTGTTAGAATTTGAGTGTGGCCAGAATTCCTCATTAAAGTACTTGAAGAATTCTAATTGAAGAATTCAGTTGGAATGCTATTGAAATCCTAAGTCAAGTTGAAGTTCTATTTTCGAAACTCATTGGGAGTTAGAAATCATTATTGAACTTGAAGAAGAGTTCGGAATGAAGAAAATAACTCGGAGAAAAAAAGGGGGGAAAAGTGGGTAGAGCACCCGGCTCTAATGGGGCGCCGGCGCCGGCCTAATTTTTGCCCCGGCGAGGACTTCGGTCCCCATTTTTTGCATTTTTCTCTCTTTTTTTGTTTTTTACTCGATTTTTTGGCATCTCACTTCATCAACAACTCTAATATGAGGGTTTGGACGTCCCCTACATGTTCCCTATAAATATTATGTTCTATACAATTTCATAATGTGAGAAAAGAGATTACTAGAACTTTAGGATCAATTGTATATTTCTCCATTATTATCGGTGCAATAAAATCTTATAATTCATCTGTCTTATTTTATTCTTTTACTTGTGATCAAATACTTCATTATTGTGTCATATAACTTCAACATATCAATTTGGTGGTTAGTTTCATATCAAGTGGTATCGAGTAATACGTGATCCTTGAATTCTCAACAATTGGTATCAGAGATTCTGGCTATAATTAACACAACAAGTAATATCATAGCGATTATGGTATCTTGTTTGTTTCACAATGGGTAGAGCTATACCCATATGACTTGTGTGATTTTGAATTGAACTTGAAATTAAGAAAGTTCTATGCGTTTGTAACTTTCATAGAGAGAAAATGAGCTCATATTTACTCGAGAGATCATAAGACAAAGCAGGACTATTAATCATCAATGGAAGCTCATGTTGGTTGAATGTAGGAACTCAAGAATTAAGAAGGAAAAATATGGGAGGTCAAAATCCTAACACTTTTATAATATCGAAATTCCTCCAAGATTGTCGAAGTACTCTAGTTTTAGTTCATGATTTTAGTTGTTTTTAGCTTAAATAAAATCACACACAAATCTTTGGCTTTTCAAAGTATTGACATAACTAAGAGGGTGTTTGGTGGGAATTAAATTTAGATTTTTAGTGGATTGTGATGGAAGTTTTTGAAATGTGTGGTTGAAAAGATGTGGGATTCATGAAAGATCTAGTTAATATTGATTATTTGACTTTGACATAGATTAAAATCAGATTTTAATCCGGTCCAAACAAGAAATATATAATTTTCATGAAACGGTACTCAATTTATCATTATTTTACCTGTCTTTAAATTTTAAGTGAGTAGAACGTTGACACACAAATGCAACATATACATATCAACGGTGTTCTAAAAAACTCTCATAGCGCCACTTATGCTCGAAATTCGGGTAAAACTCCTCGCTTCGCGCTTTTCAATTCCTAAATGGCTGGATTTTTTCCTTCCACTCTTTCGTCTTCCTTGGGCAATCTTTATTGATTTTTTTTTATTTTTTTAATCTTTTATTTGACTTTAGTTTATTAATTTTTTATTTTTTAGAAAACCTTTTATTTGACTTTAATTTCTAGTTTTTAAAAAACTTTATATGTACAAAAGTCAAAAATGACTTTATCCAATAAAGAGTTAAAATAAGATTTAAACTGTGGTGTTATTTACATTATGTAATTATGATTTCAAACTCATTACTTTGTTGAAAACATGTATAAAGTTCCTATAATTCTATTAAGTAGAACTTGTTTAGTCGAAAATTGAAACTATGAATAATAATCTAATTTTTGTATTTAACAAAACTTGAAAATTGTATAATTGATTAATTATATGAATTATTAAATAAATGTAGTATTTTATAATTTTAGATGTTTGGTATATATTATTTTAATTATTAAATAATTTTTAGAATGATTAAAAAGTTAAAATAATAGTGTTTAAACTCGTAAAGTTTGAAACTTTGTCTAACCACACCTTCCGCTTTTTAAAACATTGCATACCATCACTTCTCCTCGTCTCGTCCTATCTGTCCTATTTCCAGTCTTAAAGATCAAAAGTAAAATAAAAAGAAACTGAAATACGTTGAAAACATTCCTTTTATATATAGTTCCACTGATCGATGCGACGGGCCGAAGCCCACACACACTTTTTGGTCTCTAGCACAAATTTCTTCGAGCCCAAACCCAAACCAGTAGTCACCACCGGCCACCCCCACTACAAGATGGTTACCCTCCCGGCTGCTGCGGTGGACGGCGACGAAAATGTGAACGACGTCGGTACGCCGCCGCCCTCTACTGAAACGTCCAATGAAGGCGATGTTCCCCCCACTGCCACCAATACACTGGACACGAGATCCGAGCCCATGAACGGCATCGAAGAAGAGCCAGAAACTCTCGCATCCGATGAAATTTCCTCCGATGAAATTTCCAACCATGGAACTCCACCAGCTCCGGAATCCGACCAAAATGGATCCCAACATTCCCCAATTTCGCACCCGGATTCGGAGGAAGATGAGGAGGAGGAGGAGGAAGAAGAAGAAGAAATGTCCCAACCGAAGAAGCTAAAACAACTACCGGACTTGCCCAAACCTGAGCTCCTAGAGAATGAAATTGCCGAAACACCCTCGGCCATGGAGGGAACTACACCCCCCGCCCAAAATGGAAAAGCCACAGGTGCGAAAACAAGCAAGAAGTTGAAGAAGAAGAGCAAGGATGTGTGGACGACGACCACAAGGAAGGGGAAGAAAAAGGCAAAAAATACCTCCAATGGGAATCACAATTCTAAAAATGCCACAGGTACCAACACGGCAACTGAAGATAAAGTCTTGATAACCCCTATTATGAGGTTTCCTGACAAAAGTGATGATAGCCCGGATTCGAAGATTTGCCTCTCCAAGGTTTATAAAGCTGAAAAGGTGGAATTAGGAGAGGATAGATTGAGTGCGGGCAGCACGAAGGGCTACAGAATGGTTAGGGCGACAAGGGGGGTTGAAGAGGGCGCATGGTATTTCGAGATTAAGGTGGTGCATTTGGGTGAGACGGGGCACACAAGGTTGGGGTGGTCCACAGATAAAGGGGACTTGCAGGCGCCTGTGGGGTATGATGGTAATAGCTTTGGATACAGGGACATTGATGGGAGTAAAGTGCACAAGGCATTGCGGGAGAAGTATGGGGAGGAAGGATATAAAGAAGGTGATGTTATTGGTTTTTATATTAATTTGCCAGACGGAGGGTCCTATGCACCTGATCCTCCACGCATGGTTTTGTACAAGGGCCAGCGGTACGTTTGTGCTCCCAATCCCAAGGTGGATCCCCCAAAAGTTGTGCCGGGTGAGTGAAGCATTAGTTTCTACCATGCGGGTTGTTTATTGCCTATTTTTGTTCTTTTTTATTTGCTTCTTGTATTGATGATCATTACTAGAAGAATGTTTTACTTATTGTCAACTTATATTGTCTACTACACGTGTGCTTTATACTGAATTATGCTTTAGTGGGAGTTATACGAGGAGCTTAGCTTATTGTAATTGACTGATGTTTTCCAATTAGATGTTAGTTCTAGTTAAAGCATGTTTGGCGAAGCATAAAAATATAATTTAAGTTGGTCAAACGTACATTTATCCTCACATTTCCAACAACCCAACTATCCACATATTATGTAGGACAGACAACTTATAAGCACTACCAAACAAGTACTTCAGTAATGATTTTGGCCATTGAGTTGTTCAAGGAATTTATGGTAGCTTTTAGCATTTCTCATTGTAGCAATTCACAACTGCACAGCAGATGGGAGGCCACCCAGCAATGGCATTCTGATGAAGAATTTTTTTGGCGAATGATACCATTCCATTCTTGCTGCTTTTTCTTCTTCAGTATATATAAAACTGCTCTTCTTGGTTATATTTGTCTCATACCTTGCTACTCTTTTCCTCTCTGTTCATTTTTATTTGCTACGTGGCATTGAGCTGTTTTTGCCTTGATCTTTCTACATTGCCTTGACATATCTCTTTTTAAGTCAGTGAATGGCTAACAACTCTAGCAGCCATTGAAAGTTCTATTTTTTAAGTGGATGCAATAGCCAATACGTTTGATCCTATTGATATTTTGGTATGAACTGAATCTTCTAACAAGAAATATTTGCGATTTTTCTGGTGTTAATATTAGCATAATTATACATTAAATGTTTCTTTTGATTCATGTTAGCAGTCTAATTTCTTAGAAGCTCAGTTCTCGGATATCTAGTTCTTGTGCTGAGAAGCCCGTTTGCTGAGTTCTTTGTAAACTGTTGCTTCTGCTGTGCAGGAAGTGAGATATCTTTTTTCAAAAATGGTATATGCCAAGGTGTTGCTTTCAAGGATCTTTATGGTGATCGCTACCATCCTGCTGCTTCAATGTATACTCTTCCGAACCAACCGAATTGTGTTGTCAAGTTCAATTTCGGTCCTGATTTTGAACGGTTCCCAGATGACTTTGGTGGGCGTCCTGTCCCAAGACCAATTATTGAAGTTCCTTATCAAGCTGTCGACGGCAGAGTTGAGAATGGTGTGTCCATTGAGAAGAAACAGTAGCTATAGCATGTCTTTCAATTATATAGGAATTAGAATTTTATTTGATTTTGATTTTATTGTAATTTTGTTAACTTTTTAACTGACATATAAACAGTCAATTGGGTGAGAAATCAACTTCTGTTAGAAGTTTGACTCATAATATTCGTCTGGCTTTGTACCCTCTGAGGGTGTATTGACGGAGAAATTAGCTCTAGATCAAACGAAGTGGAAAAAAGTTGTCACTTAGTTGCTTCAAAAGAGTAGAGAAGAAGGATATTCTGCTTTGGGCAACATTTTGGAATTATGTTAATATTGATTGACTGCATAGTTTTCATAAAGATGTTGCATTAGCAAAACTATTCATTCTCTTGTAACCTTTATGGATGTAAAACTTTGTTGACTTTGGCACTTGTATTTCTTGGAATTTTATTTTTCATTGTGCAATGATCTAGTGGTTCTAATTTCCATTGGCCTATTTTAATTTTTCTTGTTCATGTGACTATAATTTTGACAGAGAAGGTCGGATATTTGTTATTGACTTATTGTTCTAACCAGTATTTTGTTTTCTTTTGTTTTTTTTTCCCATCGAAACATATGACATGTTATTCCTTCTTTTCCTCTTCCTTCCCCGTCCGCCTGTTTTAACTTAATTGAGTTTACCTTTGTTCGTTGTTTAGAGAAGAGGGTAGGTGGATTTTATATAATACAGACCTACTCTCTGATTACAGGTATTCCGTGGAATATCACCAGAATGAACCCCATGTACAAAGTGGTAAAAGGGAATGATAATGCTGAAATGGGTGGTCAAGCTTGAGGAAAACAATCAGGTTGGTTATGTTCCACCTTTACAAAGCTACTTGTCTGTGTCTCCTATCTATCTTGACTTTGCCTGATTATAATAGAATTTTAGCATGTGGAGTGACTGAATCTTTCTCTGAATGCAAGGGCAATCACGTATTGAATGATCGATAAATTAATAATCTTGCTTAAATAATAAAAATTTTCGGTCTCAACTTGGCCGGTGTACTAAATTAATAACTCTGTTAAATGCATAAGATAATAAATTTTTGTTAGATCCTTAAAGGCCCAACGAATATATAAAATAGTAAATGCTTAAATTCATAAAAGCTCATGTTAATACAAATTAACAAACTTAATTTGACAACATTTTCTTCCATTCGTCTCTTTTTCAAAATATACATCTAAAGTCTTTTGCTTTTTCTTTGTACACAAATCAAACTTAATTTTATTCTTAATTTTTTGCAATGCACATGCTACATTTGGCATTTTTTTTTCATTTTGTACAAATTAATTATTTAAGATTACAACTATTTGAATGTCTCTTTTGAAGAAACTATTGGTAAAACACAATTACCATCTTGATCATGATCGTTGACAGGTGTATTGAGTACCTTCTGAATAATATCTTTATAAGTATCAGATTTCATCGTTACACCATTTTTACTAGAATAGTTTAAAAGGTGCTCGATATTTATGACATTTCTATAGTGTAGACCAAAAATAACTACACACAATCTATTGATTTCTTCATCTTCACTAACTTTTGGTTCAACATTAATATCTTCATTTGGCTAAATATTGCAAATTTTTTAACTCATTTCAAATGAAGCACCATAGTGTAAAAAGGTATGGAATTTGGATTGATTGGTGGTCTTGAGTTAAAACTAATTATTGTCGAAATTTTATTCCACGTGTACATGAAATAACTTGAAAGATTAATATATCAAGATATTAAATTTTGAAGTCATGTACATTAATGTTTCCTCTTTGATGTATATATGTGTGCGCCTTTTTGTGTGCTTACATGTATGATAAGAAAATACAATTCAAGTTATAACCGTATAAAATATTCTATAAATTAATAAATATTCATTTACTGATATATCGATAAATTAATAATCCTTCTAAAATAATAATTTATCTTAGTCTCAACATTATTATTTTATAGAGATTTTACTTTACTTATAAGTAAAAATTATTTATAAGATAAAAAAATCTCTTTTATGTAAAAATTTGTTTATAAAGTAAAATTCAACTTTTAATTATAAAATTTACTATGAAGTAAAAAATTTAAGTATAAATTTAACTTTTTAAGTTAAATATTAACTTATATGTAAAAAAAAAAAAAATTACTCATAAAATAAATTATCACTTATGAGTAAAAAATTTTAACATAAAAAATTTAAATTGAAAACCACACTAAAGGGCATTTATGTAATTTTATTCTTTTAAAAATGGTTTCAGAATCGGTGGATAATAAACTTTCAAATATGACTGTTTTAAAAAATGCTACTAAAATCACTCAAAAGCGGTACTTTAATAAAGGGCCATAATCTGTATCCTAAAACTCCCAAGCAGACCCTTAAAGGAAGTTGGCTTAAAGTATCTTTCTCGGGAAGCTCGCCTTAAATTAAAAAGTGTGTTAATTTTGCATTGAATGAAGGTAATAGAGAAATATTAGAGGTCTGGATGTGGTGGGAGACTAGAAGGTTTAAACCTTAAAGTAACACTTGGTCTACCTCATATTACAAGAAAATGGAGATTAGTGACTCACAATAGAGTTCGTAGTATACTAATTTAAGATTGAAGAGCAGTGACAATTGCCCTATGAAGAATCGCTTTCGCTACTGTTCCAATGGATTCCTTTAACCAAGCCACTACATATGAGCCATCGATTCATCCTTCAACAGGCATGTGGTCAAAGACTTGGCTCCTCCTACTGCTTGAGAGCTTGTCAGTAGTTTAACAGGAGTTAGGCTTTTATTGACAACTCATCCATAAAGTAGTTATAAAACAACTATTTCATAGTTGTTGGTAATGTTGGCACCAAATGATGTGTTGCTACATGTTGAAAATCCATGTCCATGTTGGAATAAGCTTTAACAAAATTTCTTGTAGAATTTTGAGAATGATGTTTCCATTCTATGTTCCATGTAATGTAATAGTAACTGTATTCAATTTGCTAAAAGATGCCAATTGTGTAGAAAAATCTCTTTTTTTTCTTTCTCCTATTTTCATTTCTATATCATCAATTACTTGACATGTTTTCTTGACATAGAGAGCTAGCAAAAACAGAAAGAAGGCTACTCGGCACTCATAAACTAAATAAAAAGAAAGCAAAAGCACATAATGCTTCTCTTCATTAACTTAGCATCGGGCTGCACGAGTATTTGTTTTTTTGTTAACCCACTGTAATGTGCGATATTGAGTGTTTAGTGGTTTATTCTTTGTTCATGAATGCTCTTTTGGTTCCTTGCTTAAAGGCTCGAGTGGGAACTGAAGTTGAAGATGATGACATCTATACTGTGTTCAAGTTGCTAATATTAGTGTTTGAGTGGCTTGAGCGTCGTCGAATTGAGGTCAGTGCGCTTGTCATACGTTGAACAAGAAAACTCTGACCTAGTCGAATAGTGGTAATAGGATCTAGTTGCTTGTTCTCTAGGAAAATATGATTTAATAAAGCAATGTAATCTAGTCAAGTTGGAGGTATTGATGGTCAATGTGGTTCGTTTACTTAGAAAATCTGTCAGTTTACAAGTTTTTGGCTTCGAGTGGACATTTAGAAAATATAATGAAGAATGTAGCTCAACTTCGACTACAAATAGGTACGAGTGATCGAGTGGGTTTGCTAAAATTTATAAGTAGAGCTGTTCAACTAATTAAAGAAGCAAGTAGACATGCTATTCAACTAATTTCACATGGAATATTATAAAACCATAAGCAGACGCTACATCAAATGTACATTCCAAATACAATCTTGCCTAATATTTCCAGGTTCCTAATTTCTGAAGCAGCAGCTACCGCACCATCGGCATCGGAAAAACCTTGTAAAGCACTACTTACTGCAGAGTCGTTAATCTCTCAGAAAGAATTCCAAGAAAAGCAAACTTCAGTACACTATGGATAATGTCAACGTTACGATCTTTCTCTTCACTGTTCAGGCCAAGACACGCACAAGATATAACCTCATCTTTCAAGACTACAATAGAGTCGAACAATGTCATCAGCAACATAACCTTTGCCATACAAAAATCTTAAAAGAATGCAATCCGCAGATACTAGAGGGTACTCAACAGTGTAAAAGAAGAAATGAAATTTTTGTTCATTGTGTTGTGCAGTCGTATTTAGTAATAATAACAAACATGCACTAAATGTTTCGACGATATGAACATCTAATTTGAATCATTTCGCATGAAGAGAAGACTACTTACGTGCGTCAAAAGAGATCACTGATGCAGAATTTTCTAACTTGCTGATGTCTTCTTTTTCCTTTTGTGCTTCGGCTTCACAGCATCTTTTAACGTCTTCTCTTTGTTCGTCTGCTGTCCAGCTCCAGTGGTCTCTACTGATGAAGAAGCCGCAGTCATAGATGCGACTGGTGGATCCGATACAGTTACAGGTGGTTCCATCGGTGGTACTGTGTTTTTTAGGGGAGCAACTGCAACTGCACAACATAAAATTGTTTACTAGAATACGATACTTTCTCCTCGTCTGAAACATGATGCTACGCAGATCATGAAACCATTACCATCAGATACTAATAAAATTCAACATGTCAAATGTAAAGTATTGTATTATATGCAATAGTAAATTCAAATTCTTAAACCTCATAAAACGAATTACCTCTCGAGGCAAGAGATGTTTTCAATTCGTCAGAGTTGACACCCATTGAATATGGATCCCTGCAAGGACAAACATGAAAACGAGACCAAAAAAAAAAAAAACTGGTCAGAACATTTTTTACTATTGCAACTACTTGGCAAAAATATCACAAAAAGGGATTTCCATTATCCATATATTAAGTGGTTGTGTGACAAATCTTTGGATACAAATCTAGCCGATTTTGATAAAAATTGCTGAAATGTGTGATAAAAAAGTTATAAAAGTTGTAGGCCCATGAAATATGTGGTTAAAATTGAAATTTGACCAGATGAAAAATTAAATAAAATTTAAGATTTTATCTAACAAGCACTATCCATTTCCAGAACTGTAGAAAAATTGTAACCCTGACATAAATCGTAGGAATCTAAGCCTGTCCAGATAAAGATTTTGATTTGCAACTCAAAGGGAGTCCAAGAAATGCTCATTTTGGTAGATTAGTGCAAAGTTCAAAAATTGGATAAAACAAGACTCTACCAACTTGATGGCCCGCCAATAAAACTTGTATCTTTGTCAGTCCTTGTTCGACTATCATCTTGCTTAGACGAATGGGTTTCAATGTCCATGTCATCGCTTTGACTGACATTGCCGTCCTCTATTTTTAGTTTTGGCTTCTCCATATTTTCCTTCAAAAAATTATTCGCTCCCTTCTCATCAGCTTTGATGACATCAACTACAGCAGAGGGAGGATGTCGTTTGATCTTTCTTAGAGCTCTTTCTGTATTGTTCGACTCGACCTGCAGAAAATGGGCGATTATTTAAGTAGATAAAAAATACTTCCATGCCCACAATAGCAATTATAAGTGAACTTCTGTAAATGGATATTGAAAGGGTAGGTAGTTAAGTTGGGGAAATAGAAAAGCATGATAATTGATAAAACATAGCACTGTAGAAAAGTAGGAAGAAAGAACACACAATGAAATGGTTTGTTGAATTACAACAGGATTCATCAATATATAAAGTAACGAGTAATAACCAGAAATTTAAATGATCCTTGCACGTGTAATGTTTTCAAAACAATTTTGTACAGGAGTACTTACAGCATCTTCTATTTTCTTCGTAATATCTGCAGCCTTCACAGAGGCAATCCGTAAACACTGCATAATAACGCTCTGTATGACACCTTCTCCTCCAGCTTTTTGAACAGCACATATATCGCCATTTGCATTTACGGTGGCAGTCATTCTTCCTCCCATAACAGCTTCTTCGAAGTGCGATGGGTCAATCACCTAGCAGCACATGTTACAAACATTACTTATACATTGACGGATTCACTTTATTTAATAAAGGAAAAGAAAATGACAATGACAGGAGAGGGGAGCGGAGCGGAGCGGAGCGGAGAATGCAATTCCTAAATTTTATTGTGCTTACCACTGTATTCTCATCACCAATAAACGCAAAAGTTAATGCTATAGGGAGGTGATGTACAGTTAATGGAAGAGGTTCCCTTGCCTGCCAAAGTGCAAAAATTAAAAATGTAGCTCAAAATTTATTCTCAGGTGAAATAAGAACTAGTGCAGAAAGGACAAAGCCACCAAATCACCTATGTAATTACGGCCTTCTATATTTTTTTAACCGCGCGGGATTACCACATTATCAAATAGAAAACACAGGGCATCAAATAAAAGAAAAACAAAAGGAGTCACTGTGAAAACAAAGTCAAGAAATGCAAGAACAAACTTCTTCTAACACAAAACATGGTAAATATCGGTGTGATATTTCTCATGACTACAATAAAAATCTATAAACAATTTTTTTCTCCTCTATAAATCTTCTATGATTGCTTAGCTTATTTTCCTTTTAGGTACATGATCTCAAGTCCGGCAAAAGCCTTAAGATACTAAAAAACAAACCAATCTAGAGCTGTCTTCAAGGACCTAAAAGTAAAGTGTATTTAGTATAAAGTCGGAAACGAAAACCAACTTCTCTGTAAAGCCAAACTTGTTTTTCCTAGCACCCTTATTATGGAGAGAAATCATGATTTTGAAAAATATTCTACTACTTTAAATATAGTTTCATGCCAGGTCAAATTCTACCATAGTAAATCTCATCTTGAAAATTTAAAAGGACAAACTCACTTCTGGTGCATGTATTATAACTTCTTGACCATCCTCTCCTCCCAATGTGCACTCTGGCCTCCGAAATGTAAGTAGAGCAGCAAGAGCAGCAATATTGGCTGCATCAACAAGATTTCTATTCTCAAAGGAAAAAGTAAAGTCAACAACAGTGTTTAAGCCTAGCTGAAGAAGAATATAAATCATTATTTGGAGTTTAAAGGAGAATCTTTCCAACTCACCCGCCGTTGTCTAAAATGTGGAGATCAACACGAAGGGACCACACCCATTTCCCAGCAACAATACAAAGAGATTCTGTATCCACGGCCCTGCTTTCCCTGCAACACATTTTCATAGTTCAATAAAATTATTTCAAGCTTGGGCTATTTGTCATTTAATACAAGAAACATCATGAACTTAACTGAATTACTTAATTTGGGTAGATAATAGAATTTTGGTTGAATAAGTATTTTTATTAAACCATCGTTGGCTCAATTGTACCATCAACTCGTTAACATTGACTTTCAAAAAAAAAAGTCTTGAGATGCATATTCATCATTTGAGAAAAAGAAGTTTATACAATTGCCAAAGGCATATCAGAACTGCGATGAGAAAATACAGAACAATTAGACAGTTAGGGGCTCTTGCAGAACTGTGTAGAATACAGTTCCTCATTGTTGAATTCTAGACAGTTGAACTGTCTAAAACTGGACTGTCTAGAATTTGACAGTTAAGACTGCAGAGTTCTAGACAGATCAAACTGGTTCACGGCATCTGGTCATCATCCATTACCAAAATGTGTAAATCCCATTCTAATCTCAACACAATATCCGTTATCCACACCAAATAAATCAAATTTCATATGTCCAAATATAAACCAATCACCATTCACTAAATTATGCAGGAAGATTCAGTTCTCGCCCTAGTGTGTTAGATTGAGAAATTTACTACTCAAACGTGTGTTTTAGCTTTTCAACCACCTGGTTTCTTAGACAATCAAACCAACAATACTTCCTAGATCTTCCAAGAGTTTGTAATGTTTTATATTCTTTTTAAAGTGCACGGAGATGAAATCATGAAATCTCTTTTCAAATTTCTTGACATTTTATATTCTAAATCTAAAAGTTATGGCACGTAAAACAGGAAACTTCTCAAGCTATCGTACCTTAAATAGGAACGGATCTTACCACAATTTGATTTCAAAATTTTAACAAATAATACATAAGTTCAAAACTCCTAGCAATATTTTTTTTATTCCAAGATGGTACGTTCACCTTAATCCACGGTCAATTATGCGTCCCAATTCCACTGCAGATTCTGCAGGACGTCCCGCCTCAAATGAAGGATCAGCCATCGGAGAGAACTCAGTATATATAGCAAGAGTTCCTTCATTAGGCCGGTCCCGATAGGGTTGCACCAGTTGGCAAGTTACGAACCCCATTACATGAGTCTGGCCGAGCTGTACCTCTGATGACCCATCTTCCCTGCACGCACTCCAAAATTTCTTAAATGCATAAAACAGGACGGATCTCAGTTGAAATTTTGAAATTAGAAAGAACTCGGTACAAAGTTGAATGACATTTTATATTGGACGGATTTCAATTCAAATCATTTAATGTCACTGGAGAAAATGAGGCATAGTTAATGTTACCAGTAAACTTTAGCATAGGTTAATTAAATTGAGCATGAATGTTGAACATTACTAGAAAACACACGGAACCAAAAGTTAAAGGAGCTCATCTTATAATTACAAGATACACAATTTGAGCCGAGAATGCAGATGCCAGAATTTATAAAGATTATCATCATTAAACGAATAAATGCTAATACATTCTTGAAAAATACAAAGCCACAAAACTATTCATACCAGCGAGAGGTGCCCGAAAAGCAAGTAAACAACTTGAAAGAAAATAACAAAGTCGTCAAAAATTCTTACCTACCAAACCGTATTGTTATATTACGGTAATCAAAAGGCCGACGACCATCGATTCTAAGGTCTGAAAGTAAAGCTGTTTCGATGAACTTCTTCTCGTTTACGGTCATTCGCCATGTATTAGCCAATCTCTCCATTTACTTGATTCTGCTAATCACCCATGAAATTCTTATAAATATTGATCAACAAAACAAGAAAAATTACAATTAAAAAAAAAAAAAGGCTAATTCCTTTAACAAGAATACTTACACGCACGTATCACGGTTCAGTTCCTCTGCTTGGGTATGAAGAATGGGAGGAGAGGAGGGAAATAGGGTAATTAGGTTTTAGGTTTTTTAGCTAAATGGGCCGGTCAACCGGATGAAACGGTTCTAAATATTAATTATATAAATTTTTAATTTTTTTCTTCATTGTTTTATTTCGATAAACCATGCTACATGCTACAGTGTCAAAATAATTAACATAATAATTGACATAATATTACATGGGACTTTAGCATTGCAATGTTTACAATACAGTTATTGTTTCCATCAAATCATCTTCCGTCACCTACGATTCGACATTGCTCCTGGTATCATTCTTTTCACAATGTGATTTAACCTTATTTTGATATATTATACAACATAGTGCATGAAATTATCTCCATGTAAATTTTTTTGAGAAATATATTTCCAATTTGGTACTCAATGCGGGCAAAATACAATATTTTTGTCTTATTTAATATTATTTAGTTCATCTTACTAGATAGTCATCTTTGCATTGTATGAACCTTACGATTATTGTAATAGACAAGAACCTCACACTTGGAAATGTTATGTTTACAATAGTGTATTGTATATCGATTTAATATTTTTGTAGTGAAAGAACAATTTATTCTAAATATTAATTTCTACATGTGTGATTTTAAATATACACGTGAATTTATGATTAACACTCTCACTTGAGATGAAGAAACATCGAGTTTAAGAGTGAATTATTAAAGGAGATACACTAAGAAATATAGTTTTGATACATGAGCTATATATCGAAAATTTTGTATTTCTTGTAAACTAATTGGTTTGAATGAACTCCTCGTGGAAAGTAAATATGTATTGATAATTAGTTAATTACTAATATTTGTGCGAGTCCACACTTCCAAGTCAACTGGCATATCAACTCAATGGCAATCCACGTTTGACTAGGATGCTCCTTGCCCCCATCTATTTTCTTCATTTCGGGCACTTTTTGACACGTGCTCACTATTCATTTATCTTCTAGTTCATTTAGAGTTTTATTCTCAAACAACCCGACTTGTACAATGCTGATAGTACTTTATATCGCGACAACTAAGCTCTAATCATCCGAGTGCTCTCGAGGCATACATACTATTAACTTGTTTGGGTTTCAATATAATCGCTTTATCATTTTAAGTTCAAATCAAACATTAATTTTAATTGCGCATTCACAATTATAATTCATTTATTATTATCTTCACATTTTGTGAAACACAAACAAGCCGTGTGTAAAAATGTAATCTAATAGTTGGGATATGCTTGCTTACTTATTAAAGTTGATAAATAATATTGGAAATAATTCTCCAAAAGTACACATTCACATAATTGCATGCACTTTGTCAAAAGACAATTGTTCAAGTCTAAACATCATAAGAAAGCATATATATTCAAATCACATTCATACTTAGTAGTCAATGAAGGTGGATTGAAGGTGCAATCCACCTTCATTGACAGCATAAATCAAACATCAACATCAAGCAAAATGACAGCATTAATCAAACATCTATCTATTTCAACTAATGGCAATGTAATATGATATGATAGAATTGTGTTGTATACATGTAATTGATTTTAACTGCAGTTTAATATGAATATTATATTCAACTTTTTGTATACTGAACAATATTAAAAACTTATTTTATTTTATTGAATTGTATTATTAACTATTTTTCTTTTTCTTTATTTTTTTATTTTTTTTGAATTTTAATGGTTCTATTAACTTCTCTTTCTTTGTTTTTTCAGGTATGATGACCACCATGCAAACAACGTTACAATTAGGGTGCGTTCAACGCGCCGTATAAGATTTTATAAGGAATTTATTATAAAAATATAACAATCAATATTAAGTATATGACATAACGATGATTAGATTGATAGTATTTTTAAAATTTTCATAAAATAACATCATTTAAATATTCGTTAAAAATAACGTCATTTATAATATGCTTCTTAGGTGGTCTAGTCCATCTCGAACCGTCACGTATTTTTGTACCGTTGATAGTACAATTTTCAAACACTATCTTCTTTAGTTTTTGAATATTTTTTTTCTTTTTTTTCTCTGCCTCTATTTCTCTGCAATCCACTTGATAGGTAATAGGTTCAGCTTCATTTTTTAAAATTTATATTTAATTACATATTCTTACAAATAAAATAAGTTTGCACGTAAATTAAAAATTCTTTTTATTTTTGAACCTCGGGTTCTCTTAAAAACCACTTTTACAAAATATATTCTTAAATAATGAGGCTCAAACATGGGATAAATCACTTTATTATGAATATGACGAGCGTTAACTCTTACCATTTAATTGTGATGATCATCAAACAAAAACATGCTCTGACATAAATGAGATTGTTACGAGACCAACTAAACCTTGCTTAGAAGTTCGAGGT
Organism: Fraxinus cuspidata; assembly: GCA_903798385.1. Taxonomy (NCBI): domain Eukaryota; kingdom Viridiplantae; phylum Streptophyta; class Magnoliopsida; order Lamiales; family Oleaceae; genus Fraxinus; species Fraxinus cuspidata. The sequence goes on along the minus strand of CAIGRP010058761.1, from coordinate 26,894 downwards.
GACAATGTAAAGTCTCAAAGGAATGCACAACATATTTGGCAACTAAGTTGCTACCTTATAAGCATCGGGATCCATGAAAATGCGCAGATAGAGATGAGCAAAGTGTAAACCCCACACCCCACACCTCATAAGAAAATAAGGATGGGAATATTATTATTAAGCATCGTGCTTAGCATCAGTCTAGGTGGGCCTTTACTTTACTTAGACTGGTGCGAAATTCCATAATTTTAAGGATAATAATTTTTTATTTTTTATTTTTTTTGCTTATCTTTAGCCATACGCCACTTTGTGGGTCCTAGTACTTTAAAGTCGGAGCTTATTTGTCGAGCATTCTCTAATCCCGCTATAAATCTAACTCGTATTGCCTACAAGTTCTAAGTGACAACCTAACATTTTAAAGATACGACTTACTTGTATTGCAACATGCAATAACTCGAGTATTTACGTTTTGATGCATAGAGTTGCTATTCTTCGAATTCACCTCCCAAGAATCATTTTGCAAGTGTCAAATAATTCACTCCTTAAGTTTGATACAGTTTGATTAATAGAACATTAACGTTTGGTTGTTGACATACATTTTATTTTTAATTGAATAAAAGACGACTTCTACTTTTAACTTTTTTTAAAAAAAAATGTTAAATAGGTTCAAAAACATTTTATAAAAGGTGCCGAGGTGTAACACAATTTTAATTAAAATTATTCTTTCAATAAAATTATTGAAAATGAAACTAATAGTTATCATATGTTCTTTTGATCAAAATTCACACATTTATTATTGAAATATAGTTATTCAAAATTAACTATTTAACTATGTGCCTTACCTTGAGTGTAACGGTTGTAAAATAATGACTAGCCAAAAATAATGCAAAAAAACATAAAGTGAGGTTAATACAAAGATTTATATCTATTAATTTGAACTTATTATTCTTATGGTTCATTATATCGAATTTCAATGAATTAAATCTAAATAATTCTTTTGAAACACAAGAATAATTCATCATAAATCAAGGAATAATATACATTCGAGTCTTGAAATGAATAAATGGAAAATCTAGTAAAAAATAAAATGCAATACAATATATATACTAGTGGAAAATAGTCGAGATGTGCTAGAGCTCGACTATTAAATTGAATTGAAATCACATAATAAATAGATAGGAAGAGCTATATACTTACCATTTAATCACAGTACAAAGTTGCGATGATTATTAAACAACACAATATGCAACCCAACATACACGAGCTCCTTGAGAAACTATACTGGTGTTGCTTAGAAATTCAAGGTAACAACCTAAAGTTTTGAATGAGAATAAACTTGCTATGAACCAGGTTGACCTCGTCTGAAAGTTCTAAGTGACAACCTAACGTCTTTAAGGTATGATTGAAATATGTTATAACATACAATAATTTAAATGGGAAATTTAAAAAATTGTCAATTACATGTTTGTCAATTGAAATGAGTCTAATTTTAATAACTCTTGGCAAAATGATCAAATTTGGTATCAAGTTGTCTTTTATACCCTTAATAAAAAATGAAACATTTTTTTCTTTTTGATTTGTCGCAAATTTCTAGAAAAAGAAGTAGCTTTCATGAGAAACTACGTTAATGCAAGGTAATACCTAATGGGTTAATTTCCTTTCATTATATATCAGGCAATGACGAATAATTTTGAGTAGAACTGAAGATGATGAAATAAAAAAAATCATTAATTCAGAAAAATTTACATACTTATAATTCATAAGAAAATCATATAATTTCGTTTCGTAAAATTTAATCTTATCCACAATTCTCGATAGAAGGTAAATTTTTTTCGAAATCTTATTTTTGCATATAAGTTGTGTTTAATAGTTGTTGTGATATATACGATGTAAATGGATGATTAGATTTTTCAAACAATTAATTGATATTTATTGTAAGATAATTGGAGCATTTTAAAATCAAATTCGTATTTATTGTTTTGTGTTTCACAAACATGGTGTCACAACTTACTTAAATATCTTTGATGGATGGATTTGCAACGAATGTCATGTATTGGATGTCATTAGTGGAGGAATAAATTCCTTACAAAAACGGTTGTTGAAGTTGAAAAAATGATAAATACAAATGGTGAAGTGTATGATCAACATATTGTTCTTGACATTTTATAAATGTCAAGAATGACACTTCAAATGTAATTCTTGACATTTGAAACAATGTCAAGAATTATATTACAAACTTAGCGAAGCTACGAAACATTTTGTATTTACCATTGACCATATTGCTTTACGAGTAGCATGTTTGTTTTAACTATTCATGTTAATTAATCTATTTGCGTTATGGAGATATGGGAAATGTTATGAGATTCGTTGTCTTGCATGGTGGTACGTTCGTCAACATAGGGGACGAGTGAAAGTTGTTTGGAAATCAAACAACATCAATTGTTATTCAAAGTGACATTAGATGTGAAGAGTTTGTCAATAATTTATTCGAAGCTTAATCTTAACAGAAAGAAACCAACAACATTTTCGAGCATGTATATAGTGTCTTCGTGCTTGCACGTGGCATCTTGAGCCTCAAGGAGCGAGGGCTGCATGGAGTTAGAGCATCAACTTCGGCGAACCTGCAATGGGGCATCATCATCCAGTGGATTATCAATGGAGACATGAACTGGTGTGGTGCCTCTCTCGCACTTTCACGAGCATCTTGACCCAAACTAAGAATATGGCATAATCTAAACTCAGCATCTTGCAAATTATCTAACATACGTTATTAGCATGGGCAAACTGAAGAAACGATAGTTCAGTAACATTTCAAACTTGGAGCATTTTTGGCTTCCATCCACTGACAATGCTACATGGATACATAACCCCATTATTTGCAAGCTCCTACAGCAATAAATCATCAACAAGAAAACAAAGATTAACTAACTCAATGATACATTAGAAATATGTAATTCAATTAAAGAGTACTTTGTTATTAGGAAAACAAAATAAAAACCCAAAAGCAATTAATTACCCCTCTCAGCACCACAAATTGAAAAAAAAAAATGGAAGAGAAATATAATTTATGTGAAGTACAAAATTATTTCAGTTAAGACAATGGAATGTGTTTTATCTGTTTGCCCTCACGTGAGAGTAGCTTCTTGCAATTCCAAATATTAAATGAGCAGAGTTTACATGCCAAAATGAGGAAGCAATAATCCAATATTAATATAAATGTGATGGCCAAGGTATAAAAAAATGACTCGTCAACAGCCAAAACATAGAGACTAAAAGTTTAACTAGTTCACTTCATCACACAAACGTTCACATAAATTGCAACATGTGAGCTTTTCAGACCAGAGAGACACGAAAGATTTAGGAGTTAACGAAGTCCAATTTTTTGGGTATTGAAACAAAATATTGCAGCTCTTGGAACAATCTGATTCCTCTATTCATCTAGCTAAAGAAGCTAACTTAAAGACAAACTGTATAGGTAACCAACAATATGTTATATTCTATTGTACATCATAGAAAATCAACTTATGAGAAAAATAATAACTATTCCATCTCAAATTATCGCGCTCCTACTAAATTTCGACATCTCTACTCGCTTATCCAATTTTCCATACAAGTTCTCAATTCAGTGTCGAGTGCTGTTTTATTGCCTGATCAAAAAGACCATCAAATGGAAAATCAAGCTAAATAGAAATCTCGTGTACATTGGAAAGTAGAAGCACCATAATATGAAAATAAAAATTTCCTCTAGATTTACTGCTTATCTAATAACAAACAAAGATTGCATAGATCATAATCTCGTAAAACAAAGGAAAGCCAGCAAAATCTGCAAAGAGAAAACCACATAACAGATTTAGAAGGAAAACTTACAATAACATGGTAATTATGACGACAAATGAAGAGGTAGTGAAGTCCGAAATCCCTAACCCCCATTTATATATTACACAAAACACTTTCCCCAACAACTCTCCTTTTTATACAAAATTTCAACATCGACTAAACCCCTGCAGCAGCACCACATGTAAATACACCAATGGAAGAAATAATGTACAACTTAATCGAAAAAAATAAAAAATTAAATAGAAATGAGCGACAATCTGACAGTTTGAGAAGAAAAAGCAACTAAGGCAGAAATCGATAGGAAGTAACAGGCAAAACAAAAGTATAGATGACTACCAGCGATGGGGATTTCGACAGTTGGAGGAGCACCGACCGATGACGAGAGGAGGGGTCAAGAGAATCTAGGGTTTGAAAGTGAAGATGGTGAATAGAAGGAAGTGTGTGTGAGTGGGGGTGAGCCTTGGGTGATTTTCTGGTTGGGGGGGTTAGATTTTTCACATGGGTAAACCACTCAAACTTAGCTGCAAAATATGAAATATAGGGTCTATTCTCTTTATCATTTTTAAGTCGTTTTCTGTTTTCAATTTTTCAAAACACTGAAAATGCGTTCTCTTTTCCATCTTCGAAAACACGTTTTTGAAAACAAGTAAAAAATTTACAAAGAAAATCCAAAATGACAAATTTGTCGTTTGTGTGTTTTCGGTTATAATCAAGTTAAAATTTTCAAAACGCGTTATAGGTGTTTTCAAAATAATTTTTCAAAATGCCAAAAAGAACACATTTTTAACAATTTCAAAATGGACATTCAAAATACAAAACTTGAAATGAATTCAAAACTCAAAACACAAAATTGAAACAAAAAGAGAACATCCCCTTATGTTTGGGTCGGGTTAACCAATGACCTGAATGATCTGACCCAGAGCTTAAGTAAAAAAAACCCGCTTGTTATACGGAAAAGATAGTATTTAATGTGAATTGATAATTGTACTTTTTGAACTAAGTAGTGTAAATGATGTGTCAAAATTTTATTGGTCAACACTTTTTAATTATCAAAAGTTTATATTTAGTGTGGAACTAGAAATTGTTAACGAGGATATTTTGGTCAAAATTATTGTAAAATAGATATCGAACAAATTTTAGACATTTTTGCAAATGACCATGTAAAAATGGCTATTTATTGCAATTTCCTCTAATTTAATTTAAATATTACTTGTTAAGCACTAGGTTTGCTACTGTCCCATTATGAAACCAATATGACATTGCCTAGAAGTTTGAGGTGACAATCTAAAGTTTCGAAGGACTGAACTTGCTACAAAACCAGCTTCATCTTACCTCAAAGTTCGAGTACAACATCTTAAGGTATGATTGACAATGTTATAACTTGCAATAACTTTGATAATAAAATATTAATGCATTAGGATGCTATTATCCTTTTACAAAACCAGCTTGACCTTGCATAGAAGTCCGAGGTGATAATTTAACCAACTTGACCTTAACTAAAAATTTGATATGAGAATCCTACGCCCTAAGGTAAGACTGGCACCTATTACAACATGCAATAATAAAATACTAACGCGTTAACGCATTAGGTTGCTACACTCCCATCGCGAAAAACCAGCTTGACATGGCCTAGAGGTTTGAGATGAAAACTTGAGGTCCGAAAGGAACGATCTTGTTACAAAACCAACTTGATCCCACCTATATATTCGAGCTGACAATCAAACATCTAAATGTACGATTGACATATATTATAACGTGCAACAGACAAAATACTAGCATGTCAATTCATTAGGTCGCTATTTTGTTCGAACCCATTTAGCATGACCAAATAAAACCGATCATCTTGTAGATTTCAAAGTTCTAAATTCAATACGAAATTAATTCAAGCATTACTATCAAGTTTGATAAACAAGGGAGAAATCTAAACTTTTGTTTTTACTACTATTCAATCTAATGTATCAAACATATATTACAATACTATTCAATAAAATAAGGTAATTGAATTTCATCTATTCTTTAATCGTGTTTAGTTCAACATAGTAGCGAAAATGGCACAAATTTTGTTACGTTTCAGATTTGGGGTATAATTATGTGCATTGGCCAAAACAGGGGACGCTTAAATAATTTTTATACTTTGAAGCAGGTCTGACTGTAGACTCCCACTTAGCATTGTTTTGTCCATATGTATAAAGACAACCCCAATACATACGAGAGAGAGAAAGACTCTGTATAAACTATACATATACAGAGAGATATAGATACACAGAAGAAAGCTTTTACTCTCTCCCCAAAGCTGCAGGTTGCACTGGTACCAAAAGTTGTGGTTTCAAGTTTAAAGAGCCCTCTCTGTACTGTACTGTACTGTACTGTACTGCATCACCATCAAAGCAAATATTTATTGTTTTTGTTTTTGCTCCACCACCTCCTTCTCCACCAACCGCCACCTCCGCCCCTTTGACCGCCGCCTCTGCAAGTCCCATCCCATCAGTCGTGAAGGGAGTGAAAGAAAAAAGATGCCCAAAAATATAAAAGGAAAATTGAAAAACATACCAAAATCGAGATTTTTACCTACTCTACTCTCTCTTTCTATACACACAATCTCCCCTTCATATGGTATACAATAATTACTCGAGTATAAGCACGAGTCCATCATTACCTTTTATAACATGGTTAAATCTTAGCCACCCTCTTCCTAACAAGTCCCCAAAATTAACAAAAAAACTCATCTTTCCCCTCTAATTTATCTCTTTGAAAAGCCTTCTAGTCTTTGTAGAGGGCTCTCCTTAAAACCCTACACCTTCCCCGTTGTGTATCTCATATTTTTTCCTCCTCTTTTCGAGCGGGAAAAAAGAAAATCCAAGAAAAGCCCTTTGTAGGAAATAGTAAGAAAAAATACAGAACTCCATGGATACATATGAAGCTACCAAAATAGTCATGTCTAGGATCCAAAGTATGGATCCAGAAAACGCTTCAAAAATCATGGGTTATATTCTGATACAAGACCAAGGGGAGAAGGAGATTTTGAGATTAGCTTTTGGCCCTGAAGCACTTTTGCTATCTTGCATTAACCAAGCAAAGGCCTGTTTGGGGCTTCCTTCAAATAGCCCTTCTTCTAACCTTTCAACTCCCTTGTCAGATCCCATGAGGCCTAACAACCCATTTCCTCAAAATAAGCCACGAATTTTGATTCCCAACTATGGGTTACATCCGAGTAACCCTTCTTCACCTGCTGCAGGTTTCTCAAGAAATAGCCCAAGACCCATTTCTTATGCTGCTGTTGTCAATGGTTCCATTGGTACTAATGATAATGAAAATAGTGGTTCAGGGTCCTCAAGTTTGCCTTTTTATGGTGGAAATGATTTTCCTGATGAGTCTGTTGGGGAAATGCATCATCAAGTTCAAGAGTTTCCATTTATTGATGATTCCATGGTGGATCCAATAATTAGTCCCAGTGGGAGGAGTGATTCTCTGGTTTTTCCTTTTGGTGACGGCATTTCTTCACCTCACCCACATCCATTTCATAGAAGGAGTTGTTCAGTTAATGATGCTGCTCTTCTTTCTGGGTTTGATGATGGAAATGGTATGGGTGGTTGGAGGCCTTGCATGTACTTTGCTAGAGGCTTTTGCAAAAATGACAATAGGTGCCAATTCTTGCATGGTGGTTTTGGCAGTGAAGGAATTGAGGTGGGATCCCCAAGCAAGATGGATTCAGGGACATTTGATGAGTTATTGAGAATGAAGGCCCTTCAACAGCAGCAGAGGTTTGCACTCTCGTCTCATGGGAGTCACCACCCACTTGCTTATATGAAATGCCCCAACTTCTTGAATGAACATCAAAGGTAAATTCTATGGTAATTACCCCCTTTCATTTATCTTTAAGGAAAATCACTTTTTGATTTTGACTGCTGCTCTGTTATTCTGGGTATTTATTTGTTTTGAATTCCTGCTGGTGCATTGTGTAAGAGCGTTGCAATTCGTATATTTATTATGGTTCTGAGTTGGGCTTTTATTCTGTTTTGGAAATTTTAATTGTGTGGAGATTTTTGATAATTTTAATGCATGCTTGTGCTTATAAACTGTTTACCCAATTATGGTGTACTCTGTTTAGCACCATTGCAATAAACAAGTGCTCCTTTAAGTCTCTAGAAGTGTAGAATGAAAACATTTCCTAATTACAGTTGTATATTGTTGTCAAATTTTCGTGATTGGGATAAACTTTTGATGTAGCTTTTTTGAGTTCGACTGGTTCTTGTGATCTCTTTCAATAACCTGCATTGTAGATCTGCTGCTGCTGCTGCTCTGGTTATGGGTGATGAACTCCATAAATTTAGCCGTTATCAACCTGAGAGGAACGATTTGTCAGCAATGGGATTTGTTGGAAATGCAAATTCAAGCGCCAGACAGATTTACTTGACATTTCCGGCTGATAGTACATTTAAGGAAGAGGATGTTTCCAATTACTTCAGGTAAGTGGTTCTTGTTTTGATGAGATTTAGATTTCTTGAAAGTGCAAGCAAATTGTGTACTGACTACGCATCTATAGTATGTATGGACCGGTGCAGGATGTAAGAATTCCATATCAGCAGAAAAGAATGTTCGGATTTGTTACATTTCTCTACCCGGACACTGTGAAGCTCATTTTGGCTAAAGGGAACCCCCATTTTGTGTGCGACTCCCGAGTGCTCGTGAAACCTTACAAGGAGAAGGGAAAAGTTCTAGAAAAGTAAATTTTCATTTTATCCTTTCTGCTTTAATATTTGTCTGCATTGCTTTACCTGCTAATGATATCCTATTGTTAATTAACAATTTGTAGGAAACAGCAGCAACAAATTGAAAGAGGAGAGTTTTCTGCTTGTTTAAGCCCGTCCGGACTTGATTCCCAAGAGCAATTTGATGCCCCTTTTGGTAAGCATTCAAGTCAGGCTTCTTATTCGTCCCCAAGTAAATGCGTCTTTTAACTGATTATCCTTCGGTAATTTCACTTAGGGTCAAGAATGTTTTACAATGCACAAGAGATGATGCTCCAGAGAAAATTGGAGCAGGAGGCGGAATTACAGCATGCTATTGATCTTCAAGGCAGAAGGATGATGAACATGCAACTGATGGACCTGAAAAATCAGCATCACAATATTCATTTCCTGTCGAACCTGTCGGCCAGTGCTCCAATTGGCTCCCCGATACGGTCTCAGTTACAAATGAACCAAAATCTCATTCTTCAATCTGATGCTGCTAATCAAGAAGTTTCAGAAGGTTAGCTGATTGAAATATTTATATTTTGTATTAGGATTTGGCTCTCAAGATTTTTATCCAAAGATGTACTATATGTATTATGATTGAAGTTTATTTGGTAAGAAGTGACCATTTCTTGACTTCTCTGTTTCAGAAATTAATGGCATCCAAGAAGCAGCTAAATTTCCAGCCGTTGTAGCCGACGCTGAGGAGGTAGCAACCAAATTTGGGATCAACACTGAAAATGCCAATAAGGAGGATCGAACCAATACCAAAGATGCTGATCTTCTTGAAAGGTACGTACTGAAAATCAATGTTTTATTAGGTGACATCCTTCTAGGAATACGTATGAAGATAGATTGGAAAAGGTGCTCTGATGTAATAATTACACTAAGCCATGCTCCATCTAAGATAACTTAGCCTTTGCTTACTATTATCCCATGCTAATGGTATGACCTTGTGTTTGTCAGCTTGGAGCACATCCTCCCCGAAAATCTCTTTGCCTCTCCTACAAAACTAGCTGCTGAACAACAGTCGTTTTTTGCCCGTGGTTCAGCCGATACCGATGACGGTATACCTGTAACTACATTGTCCACTAACAACATTCCCTTGCTGCCCACCTCTTCTGCTCTGAACATGGCTTCTCTTAAATCGTATTACTTCCAAATGCCAAGGTGTCACCCTTTTTTTACTGTTCACTTTTGTTCCTCAATTTCACTGCTCGAAGAACTTAAAATCTAGTACTGTTATTGACCGCCAGGTTTTCGTCTGGGCGAGAAGCCATTGAAATGTAGGTGTTAGAGCTGAGCATGGCTGGAAAAGAGGGATTATCATAGCTTGGTGAGAACAACTTTCTTGAACTTCAGTTCCACTGTGAACAATGAACTTAACTAAAGGCTCGTTCCCAGAATTTTGGAGTCGGTCGGCTGAACTATCATACAAATTTCATACTATTCTTCTTTTTGATGTTAACTTTATGAATCTGTTTATGCAGGAAAAGTATGAGTTAACATTTACAAAGTAACATGTCCATTAGCTGTATAGCCAAACCATACAACAGAAGAAAGAAAGATCAGTAAGATCTCTTCAAGACTGTTGTCATCTTCAATACCATACTAGCATATTATTTAAAACAATACATAGTGCATAGGTAAAGGACACATGAACTAATTTATGAGAGTGGAGTCTCTCTTTGTTCATTTTGTACCCACTCTGTAGTTGTGTGATGGAACACACTGGACAATTAGCTTATTTACAAAAAAGGCAGTAGCAGTAACTCACTCTTTGTCATATAACGGTAATTTTTTTCTCTCTCTTCTCTTTTGCCGAGTTTAGTACTCGACCAAATCAGCTTATTTCTTTCTTAATAGTCGAGAACTGTCTGCTATTAAGGGAGATTTATGTACATTAACAGCAACCCTGGGATGGTCAAATGGAAGCTAGAACAGCAGTAAATGTAACAACTAGGTTGATTCAGAGAGTCAAAAAGTGGATGTGGTAAAGCTGGGAATTTGTCACTTTTATGAAGTTTTAATTGTTATATGATGCTGTACAGCCTTCTATGATCCATTTAATCATTACATGAGGTAAAACAGTGAAAAGTGAGATGGCACAGAAAGAAGCAAAAGGAGAGAGAATTAAATTAACAATCATGCTAAGCGTATACTCTCTTTTATACTTCCATTTACACTCTTCAATGTGACAAGATCTAGACTCTTGATTTTTCAATTCAATCATTAAATCACTGCTAAGATTTCCTTCAATTCTTGAAAAAGCAACCATGTTATATGTTCTCTTTTTTACACTTTGATTTACGCTTTTTCATGTGACAAGATCTTGACTCTTTATTTTCAACTCATCGATTACATTACTACACAGATTTTCTGGACGTAGGTGGATGCCACCCTCCTTGTCAACAAGGATGTACATTTAGTTTAATTTTTAAAAAAACTACAATGCATACACTTTTTTACATCTTCATTTGTACTCTTCCACATGACAAGATTTTGATTCTTGATTTTCAATTCATTTATCACATTATTGTACAAATTTCTTCCACATAGGGGAGGATGTCATCCTCTTTGTCAACAATAATGTACATTTAGCTTAATTCTTCAAAAAACAACCATGCATATGCTCTCTTTTACATTTTTGTATACACACTTCCAAGGGATAAAATCTAAGCTCTTGATTTTTAACTTATCTGTTACGTCACTCCAGAGATTTCCACCATGTCATTAAAGTTGAGACATTTTTGCCTTGGTGTGGGTAGTGGGGTTGGTTTAAGGGCTACATAGGCACATACTCACATGGGGACTGACACTGGTTGACTGGTCTCAGGTCCAAAAAACACTCCTTTCACTTTATAGACTTTTGCCTTGTTCAAGATTTAAATATTTGTGTTTGGCCCTTTTTTTGTGGGTTCTTGTGCCCTGCTTTTTGATAATTACTTATTTTACTTGGCTGATGAAATTCTTTTGCTTCTTACCCTCAAACCCAGTATTAAATTTGTCTTTTTACCAACATCATGGATTTTTGAGGTGATTTTGGAATTTGGATGCATGCAGCTTCCATAATGATAATCTGATAAAAATGCACGGAGTTGCTTATTTTTGGAACTTTTTGAATTACTTGTAATCAATTTTAAATCTTCTCGTGTCTCCGTCTTGAGATTACTTGTCCAGATTTAGATTTCATGTCGATTCACCTAATAAAGCTTAAAAAAAATGTAAAAGTATTTTTTATTGGGAGAATAGGTAAAAATCTACACGAAAGGTAAGTTTTGAATTGATAATGTTAAAAGGAAAAAAAGAAAACCAATTTCTAAAGAGGTTGAAACATGTTTGGCAAAAGCACTACTTTTGCATTGAAATCATATTAATAATTGTGCTGCACGAACTTCTGAAATATTGGAAATTCCTTGCAATGCCTTTTTTACATGGACCATGATACATGTAAATAAGGGTTGACACATTTTTTTATACTCACGTGAGTTGACAGATTTTTGACATGCAGAGGGTGTTAATCGAGGTGTATACTTTGTGTGTACAAGTAGTTTAATTATTTACATGTCCTTGAGAGAAAATGAGGACTGTGGGTTTAAGAAAGTCGAACATAATAATTGATAAATACCTTAAAGCAATTTCACCTTTAATTTTTTCTCTGAGAAATTTCAATTTTCAAAAAAATTAAAAAAAAATAAAAAAAAATTGCATTTGAGTTTAAACTCGGCAAAGAGAAGATAAAGAAAAAACTCAAGCACTTGAGTTTAATTTATTTTATTTCTTGTTTCTTGACATTTAAATCCTCAATCTTTTTGGTTATCAAAAATAATGTTTTTCCCTTAACCTTTCATCTAAGAAAAGGTCAGAGCTTGAGGTGTAATATTTTTTATGTGCTAAAGAGGGCAACTTGACAATATTATAATTAATTAAAAGTGTGACATGATAATTATTGTCAATTAAATATTTAAATTTTCGTTATGGATAAGCCAATGGGAATAGTGGAAATTACATAAATTCAGGTATTTAAAGATTGCTTTTTAAAAATCAGGTCTAAAGTTTATTTATTCAAAAATCAAGTACTATATTAAAACCCTAATTAATAACTCTAATTTATCACTCTCTACTCCATCCCCTCTCTCTCGTGCCTCCCTTCCTCTTCCCCTTCAAACCTCGGCAACCGGCGATGAAGGAGCTGCTCCGGCCGACACCACACCACAAGTCTTGTCGTCGCCAGCGCTGCAAATCGAGTAGGAGAAGAGAAGGGGTGGTGGTGGTGGTGCTGGTGTGAGGTAGAGGCAGAGGCGGTGGGAATCAGTTTTTTTTCTTAATTTAATTTCTTGTGGAGTTGTGATTTGTGGTGGTGATGGCGGTCCGTGTGGTGGTGGATCTGTGGTGGCGGTCCGTGTGGTGGTGATGGTGGTCAATGTGGTGGTGGTGACGGCCTGTGAGATAATGATGGCCCGTGTGGTGGTGGTGGTCGTTTTTTGTTATTGTTGTGGTGGTGTTGTGGCAGGGTCGACGACAGTTGTTGTGGTGTAGGCGGCGATGGTAGTGGTTGTTTTTTGTTATTATTGTGGCGGTGGTTGTGGTGGTGTGGTGACGGGGGCGACGATGTTGGGGGTGTTGTGCAGGCGATGGTTGTGCAGGCGATGACGGTGGTGGTTTGGGTGGTGTGTTGTTGGTGTTATTGTTGGAGGTGGCGGCGACGACAAAGATGGAACGAAGAGTGTCTGTGACCAACTATTTGGTCGATTTGTGACCAAAGTATTGGTGGTTTCTGTGACTAACTATTAATTTTAAGGTCACGGTTTAATCTGTGTCTGTGACTAACTATTAATTGTATAATTGTGAATTATTATATTAAAATAATAATTATTTTTAATTAATTAATTAAATACTTGAGTTTTGCATTTTTTAAACTTAAAACCTGATTTTTGCATTTGTGAAACTTAAAACCCGATTTGTGAACTCTTCCCCAGAAATATAAAAGCAGCATATGGGCTGGGCCTTATGGGCCACCAGTCAGAATTTTAATCCTTGCATGGCTGGCCTACATAGGTGGGCCAACCATGACCCAATCCAGTCCAGGCCTGTCTCAGGCTTTGAATGGGCTCACCCAATTATTTCTCATAGGGTCCAAAAAGACCAATTTTTGGCATTCATTTTTCATTAACACTCTACCTCATCTTTTGGGGTTACTGGGCTCTTTTGTTGAGTTTCTTTTTTATATGATACCTTTGACTGAAAGCACTAGTTTTGTCGTAATTTTTTATATGTATCAGCATTTTTTACATAGATGTAGCCCTTGGTCGGGCGTCATTAAACCAAAAATTATTTTTCTCAAAACTCATTTTCAACCACACATTATTCAATAAAATAATATTACACATGAATCCAAATTTTTTCCTTATTTTTTAACTACACATTTTCTCCAAAAAATTACTATTCTAAAATATATTTTTCTCAAAACCTCGTTAAAATGGCCCTCAAATGAGGGCTAAATATGTTCATCCTCACAGATCACATTAATTGCTTGACCAATAGTATCGGTTCTTATCCATTTGGACATGGAGCTTCGACAATATTTCCGGGGCCATCCTTGTTATGTTAAACTACCATTGAGACATTACCTTTCTTGTGCAATTTTGTCACATTTTGTACTGTCTAGCCTAATATAAGAAGTTCGAGTGATGAATAAGCGTTCAAAAACTAATTTTGAAGTAATTTGAAACGTAATGTGTATGCAAGTCCATATTATTTAATATAGGCTAGACTTCATGTCATGATCAGTAATGACACCTCTAATCCTGTACATTAAATATTGGGACTTGGTTATTATAATTAGACTATCAATCAACTCTTTCTCTTACGTAATTATGTCGCGTTCCGTCTAACCTAATATATGAAACGTTTGAGCATTGACTAAGCATTCAAAAACTAAATTTGAAGTAATTTACGAAATGCTGCATACACGAAAATCGGCTATAAGTTCAAAAAGTTGTCAGCTATGAGCATGTTTATGGTGTGTTTGAGCCACATTATTTTGGAAGAATGTATTCTAGAATAGTAGATTGATAGGAAATATGTGGTTGAAAAAGAAGGAAAAGTTATTGATGTGATGGAAAATGTTATTTTATTGAAAAATGTGTGGTTAGAAATGAATAGAAAAATGAAAATGAAAAAAATAATGTGTACCAAATAGGGGCTTAATGTGTAACATTAGATGTTACAATATTAGACAACAAAGAGGACGAGTTTCAACTTTATGAACATGTCCACTGAAATTTTTTTCTCATAAAACTTGTTCTCATGATCCAAGTTTCAAAACATGTACATGCATCATACACGGTACAAGCTTCACCATCCAAACCAATCGGAACGACCCTCCTCGTGTCCTTATCTCATGTAGAAAACGAACGAAAAAGTAGCCGTGTTTTTCCGCGCCCCATTTCAAGCCACATGAAGTTTCCATATATAGAATTGTACAAATTCACGACTCTAAATCCTATAGTACTGTGGAGAATCTAAAGACTTGGTAAATTTACCTATAATTGGCTGTGCAATTTTTTGTACTGAATTATACATTATAGATTTTATTTCCATTGAAGGAAGATCAGGTTGCTGCAAACCATACCGTTCAAAAAATCTACAGCTTTATATAAAGGATGATTGACATAGTTTATAGTGAAGAAGAAGATAAAGAATTACCAGATGGAGGACAGCAGCTCAACCGGTACTACTTCAGGTGCCTTCTTCTCTTGGCTCGTGCTTTTCGCCTTCTTCTTTTCGTGCTTTTCATACGTTACCTTGTTGTAGATATGGGGATTTAGCAAGTCTATTGATAGAGATTAATCGTTTTTTTCCGGGGGGGTGTTGACATTTCCATTCTTTTAATTCTAGTCATTGATGTTTACTATTAAGCTGTTTCATTGCAGAATCGAACAAACCAATGTCTGAATTGGCGAAACTGCAGAAACTACATGAGGAGAAAATATCCAAGATTGAGGAGCTTAAAAAACAAAAAGAAGAACTGAAGACTCTATTAGAGAAGAAGCTGACAGAGGAAACAAAGCCATTTGACAATTTGTGTGACAAATATAACAATCTTAGAGATGAGTACAATGCACTATTGGCACAAGGATCAGAGGAAAAAGAGTCGTAATAACGGTATTTCGAGTCGAAAATTGTAACTGAAGTTGAATGTGACATTGTGCTAGATTAATATTATGCTTAACTATGCATTTCCTAGTATTTCTATGAGTTTCATAAGGGAAATTTTCACGTCTAGTCCCCAACTTTTAGTGCTCCTGCGATTTTCGTCCCCGCCCTGCAAAATTGGAATTTTCACTTGCCAACGTTTAGTTCTGTTTGCCATCATTAACCAATGTTTTTGTGGTTTTTCCCCTCAGAAATGGTCATGTGTGCAATACACGTGAAACTTTGATGAAATTTTTTGACATGACATGAATACGAAGACTAAGTTTGCAAACAGAACAAAATATTGGGGATCAAAAAGTGAAATTTTGAAGATTGAGATGAGAAGTGCAGGGAATCTGCAGTTTTCCCCACCATTGTATATGCCATGACAACCCTAGCCAACTAACTTAACTAAAGTAAGTAAAAACATTATAGTCTCCATCTGTTACATGAAAATTTACATAGAATAATAAACTAAGGACAATTCCAATTGTACCGAATTTTTTGTACAAAAAATGTTACACCCTTTCACATGCACACGGGGCCCGCATAAATAAAAAAAATTCCAAACGTGTGGTCCACACACTCCATTGTAAGTGTAGGTAAAAGATTATGTAAAAAAGTGGATGTACATGTAGCATTGTCCATAAACTAAACATTAGACAGAATATCATAAGGAATATGACAAATCGTATAATTGTTCTGAAATATTGACTAGACTGAAAAAAAATAAAACCTATTAATAGGGTTATTGATTACGGTAAAAGAAAAGATTCTAATCAAAGTATTATGGAAACCGTCTACGGCAATCTTTAAGATATAATAGTATCATGAGAATATTGAAATAATTCTTCAACATCCTCTTAAACTCAATACGTGTCTTATAAGCCGAATTGAGTTGCATAGAGCTTTAAATGGACTCCTTCAAGACCAATTTGAACAAGGGCAAGTGTCATGTAGATTTTTTGAGAATATACTTAAGCATGTTTGATACACATTAAAATTCTCATTCTCATTCTTTTACTTATTTTCAACCACATTTTTCAATAAAATAATATTTTCCATCACATCAATAATTTTTCCTTCTTTTTCAACCACACATTCTCCATTCTACTTATTTTCAACCACACATTTTTCAATAAAAATAATATTTTTCATCACATCAATAACTTTTCCTTCTTTTTCAACCACACATTCTCCATCAATCTACTATTTCAGAATACATTCTTCCAAAATAATGTAGGTCAAACACACTCTTAGTGAAAAATGATATTTTTAAAACTATGTTGTTAAAGTATAGTGACAACTATGGGTCAACGTACAACATTATTTTATTAAGAGAACATGTGGTTGAAAATAAGTTTGGAGATAAACGAATTTTAAAGAATATGTACCAAACTGAGGCTAAAAACAATCCTTCTTTTTTGAATTGATTTTCAAGGAATTAGAAAAAAATTGTTTTAAGAGATACAACTTTTTACACGTCTTGACTCTACCTTGATTCATTTGTTTTGAACTTCGTATAGAACCTCCTTTTATCTATGAATAAAAAGGTGAGACTACAATTGTCAATCGGGTAATTAGCATATAACGCCATTATTTTTCACTATTATTTACCTTTCATTTTCTGATATTATTACTCTTATTTCCATCTGGCATTGCGCAAAAATTCATTTTCATCCATTTTCTCAATTAAAAACTGTGAAATGACAAATATATACCCTTTTATTTAAATAAAACAAAATTAAAAAAAATAAATTGCAACCATAACTTAATTTTTTTAAAAAAGTACAAACGAATTCCAAATAAATTAGTAAAAAAGTAATTAGCACATAATATTCAGACTTTTCACTATTATTGTGAAAAACGTCGCCTTTCTTTTGTTGGCATTTTCACATTTAATTACACATTTGATTGTGCAAACCATGATTTCTATTCATTTTCAATAAAAACTATGAAATGACGATTATACACTCCTATTTAAATAAAGAAAAAATAAAAATCTAATTGCAATCATAGTCCCCAATTTTAAAAAAAGTAAAAACGAGTTCCAAATAAATTATTAGAAATTAAAAAATATATATATTTAAAAAAGTGCGAACGAATTCCAAATAAATTATTAAAAAATAAAAAATAAAAAAATCTTTATCTTTCTTTATTTTTTTTATTTAATTATGAGTTATATTCGTTGTTTCACAACTTTTATTGAGAAATTGGATGAAAATAGATAGAAATAATGGTTTGCGCATGTGCTAATTGCTCTTTTACTAATTTATTTGAAGCTCGTTTGTACTATTTTTAAAAAGAAAATTGAGATTATGGCTGCAACTAATTCTTTTTTTTTTTTGTTTTATTTAACTGGAAAAGTATATTCGACATTTCATAACTTTTAATTGAAAAAATGGATGAAAATAACATTTTGCACAATGAAATGTGAAAATAAGAGTGAAAATCCCAAAAATGAAAGGCAATGACTTTTTTACAATAATAGTGAAAGATAAGGACGTTATGTGCTAAATATGTTGACCACCGTAAAAAAGATAAAGCATGTTAAGTTCACGTCGAAGAACATATAAATGTCTAAGGTGAGGAGAGACATCGCTATAAAATCAATTGAGCGTTCGTTCACTAGATATCAATAACCTAATCTACCATGAAATTATACATTAATGCGTAGTAGTACAAATAGAAATAAATTAAAATTTTATTTATTGTACCATCCAGTTTCCTTTAGAGTCGTTTCAATAAACCTACAAATTAGACCCTAACTCCTGATTAGAATAAAAGTCATTTCGGACATTTTCCTTATGGATCGAGTAGATCGATGCCACTACCGCCTCTTGGCTTTGCTTTAATAGATTATATTTGGTTTGAAGAGAAGCGCACCTCGACTTTGAAAGTTTAAACAATTTTGCTATATGTATATCAAGTTTAACATTGTTATGATGTGATACCTTTTATACATTGATTTTAATAATAATTTAAACAACAATACATCACAAAGTGTCAACCTAATGTACAAATTAAATGTACAACAAGCAATATTGAAACTCAAAAGGGAAAGCAATGGACATTGGCGTGACAATAATTTTGAATTCCAAAACCTCTCATTAATTGTCATAGAAAAATATAAACAGACTGTCGTCCATAGAATATAATTTGAATTTTTGGTCCCCATTTTCCTTAAATAGATTTTCAGTCCATTAAGTATATTTCCTTTTTCTTCTGCCCCCATATCTTTCTCAAAACATCCTTTTCTAATTCTCTCTACTCAGTTTCCAATTTTCATGTCTTCAGACGTCGTTCCGTTCTACTTGTACGACATCGTTCCGTTCTACTTGTACGACATCGTTTCCTGCAGACAGCATTTGATTGTACCTAATGGCTCATTCTCCAGTTCATTCCTGAGGCCATTCCCATTTTCAAAATGACAGATCATCAGGTCCGTAATTTTTTTTTATATTTTTTTTTCAAAATTTTGTTTTGTGTTGTATTTGTCTGCTTTTGGGGTTTGGAGAAAAATGTTGAAATTAAAATTTTGTAAAAAATTGTTGCTTGGGAGTTAAAACTTTGATTGCATTGTAGGAGGTTTTAAGGTCCATTTTTTTGTGGATTTTCTAGCTGCTATTGAGACGATTTGTTGCTAGGGGGTTCGGTAGTGAATTAAGTTTATTTTCAGAAAATGAAAAGCTGGAAAAGAAATTCAAATTAATAGAAAACATGATTTTTTTTGCTGTCCATTGTAGCTAAATAAAAATTCTGAATACCAGGAAAATGTTGGGATTATCCCATAAATTTTGTTCACTTTTCATGAAACTAGAGACTGCCAGGACTATAGTTACATGTTTACTGTATAATTTAAAGAAAACCTGAATAATGTAAGTAACTCGGCATAGCAAGACTGTAGTTACTGGTTTACTGCATAAGTTAAGAAAGCCTGAATAATGTAAGAAACTCGTAAGGTATTTCACATGTTCCGAGCTTCAACAGAGGGAATGCTAATATGCAGTGTGGTTCTCATACTGCATTGACCGTGGACATATTAGAAGAATGTCGTTTCTGTTTATTTTGCTAATAATAGGGCTTGTTTTGAGATTGCTACCCATTGAATGGATAATTATTTTGCATGGTATGCTAAATGCTTGTATCTCTTTAGTTGCTTTATTATTGAGATCTTATTCTTTGAAAAAATAAAACTTCAACCGTCAAAGGATATGTATTTTCAACTATTCAGATTTTATTAACTTAAGATAACTATTTTATTCATTCACTCACTTACTAAAATCTGAAGTTTATTACATAAAGCTTGTTCAAAATGCCCTACAAAGGGGCCCAAGAAACGGGCAGTTTATTGCCTTTTACATTAAGTGGCATATCTTTTTGGGTTCTTATTCAGTTAGCCATACTGCATCTTGCATTTGATGAAAATGGAACTATGGGCAGAGACAGTATTCTGCATGTGAATCTATTTTCATTTACTAATTGTAATAGTTCGTAAGAGAGATGACTTTTATGCTTGGCTTGTTTAATCATTTCTGTGGTTTATTGTTTTTATCTTCAGGTGTTCATTTTTGGATCATTTACAGAAGAGGAGTTAAGATTCTTGCAGTGCGAGCCGTCACAGGATAATACAGAAATCACATTTGGTTCTTTGGATACAGCAACTTTAAGATCTGTGGGTATTTCAAATAGTAGTCTGAAAGAGATTTATTCCCCTAAAGGATATGAGTTCTTGAAGCCAGCTCAAATAGAAAATACTGTTAGGACTCCTAGAAATGCTGAAAACACGTCACACTTGGAAGTCCCTTTTGTGCAGAAAAATGTGTGTTCCAATGCTACAAGTCTGGTTGAGGGTAATATCTCAAAAGAGCTGAAGCCTGTGTGTTTAAATTCTGACAATTCTTGGGGTTTGTCAAACCAGCAAAGTATACAGCAGCCCAGTTGTGAGAGAGTTAGTGAATTGTCATCCTCCTTGGAGGATGAAGTTTTGGATGATTCGACGGAAGGTTTTGACATAGTGGATTCCAACAAAAGTATTGCCCAGGCATCAAATGGGCCATATTCAATTGCTAAAAAATTTCTACCTCGAGGTTTAATCAACTTAGGGAATCTATGCTTTCTCAATGCAACCGTCCAGGCCCTTCTCTCTTGTTCTCCATTCTTTGAACTTTTGCACGATCTAAGAAATCATAATATACCAGAGGTAGTGGATAACTTCATGATGATCTTTTATAGTTTCAACATCTAATTTACAAGTTGCAAAAATTAAGTATTGACTAGGTGAACTCATGAATGTTGCGTGTTTTGCCCATTTTAGATTGGATATCCAACATTATGTGCATTTGTTGAATTTATCTCACACTTTGACATGCACAATGATTCAAGCTTCAAGAGGAATGAGAAAATTATCCTGGAGACTGGGAAGCCTTTTCGACCTGTCATGTTTGAATCCATTCTGAGAAGTTTCACTCCAGATGTTCCAGATAACTTGTCAGGCAGGCCAAGGTTCATACATACAACCTCTATTTCTTTTGGCCCTGTTCTTTTTTGCTATTTATTCACAGTTGCACTGTTTGACCTTTTTTTTCTCCCTGGCCTAGAATGGCAGTAAACTTATTTAAGAGAGGAAACGACTTCCCTTTTCCCTATTTTTTGGGCAAAGATCCAACCTGCCATGCCAACTTTTGAAATTACTAGTAAACTACACTTTTTTGCAATTATGAGACTTGTTTGTCTTGATGAACCTAAAAGTATTTTATAATTTATTGGCAACCTTCACTGAATTTTCAAAACTTCCCAAACTAATGGCATAAACTAACTTGTCAATTCCATCATAATAAATCTTTTCAATATGAAATGTTCTATAAACTTATTTCTAATTTTGAAAAAACTGAAGCTATAAACCTACTAAATTCGCTTCAGATGCATTAGTTGTGAAAGCATTATAATTCTTCAACTAATCTATCTACGGGGAAATTATTTTTTTCTCTAACAAAAATATTTTATTTAATAGTAAGGATTGGAGGCTAATTAAAGGTGGAGACTGACAGGATACTTTGAGAAAGTACGTTCAGCTGACCTGATCCATAGTTCATAGAACATGATGACATTTTAGCCAGCAAAAGTCAGTCTCTAGAGTAATTCCTTTTTTTAAAAAGAGAAATTTTAGCCTTCGAATTTCTCTTTCTTCTCTTGGAACTTAGGAGCAAATCTTGACGTATACAGAAGGCAGGATGCTGGTGATAATTCTGTGAAGTTTAAAGTAGTGTTTGGCAAGAATGATAAAATGAAAAATTAATTGGGCCATGTGTGTATATGTGCAACTGACACAAAATTAATTATGTGAAATGGCTCATTTTATGTTTTTTGCCCATTCTGTTATTTATCGCTTAGTTTGAAATTTAAACAATATTTCTAGTTCCTCAACTTTTGTATAAATCTTTTTTGCTCATTTAAGTCATTATCTTTTTTTTCCACTTAATGGAAGTAATTTTATAGAAATGCATCAAATGTGCAATTGTAGTTATTTACCTTTGCTGTGCTTGTAATTCTCGGGGATTTTGCACGCCCTTCAGGCAAGAAGATGCTCAGGAGTTCCTAAGTTTTGTAATGCATCAGATGCATGATGAATTGCTAAAACTTGATGGTCAAGTTCCAAATGGAAAAGGAAAAGCGACCACATTGCTTTCTTCTACTGATGAGGGTGAAAATGATTACTGGGAGACGGTTGGCCAAAGGAACAAAACTGCAATCACAAGAACACAGACTTTCATCCCTTCAAAATTAAGTGAAATATTTGGAGGTCAATTGAGAAGTGTTGTGAAGGCAAGAGGTGAGTCAAGGTTTGGACTTGTCAGCATACAATTTTTTTAATTTTAATACATGCATCCTCTCAATAATCATCTCCCAATAATCCACCTGTTGTTGATTTTAATGCTTTCACATAGACTTTGTTCTTTAGAGTTGGTTTGCTGTTTTGACAAAATCTAGCTGGAAATATCTTCCGGGAATTCCAATCTTACATTTTCTGTATAATCTAGTAGAGAATTGCTCTGAAAATTTATATTTCTTCTCAATTTCTTTGTTTTGATAATTCTTACAACATGCTCAAGCTATATCAATTTGGCTTCCTTGAAACGAAAGTATAAACGAAAAAAGATTAATTTGGAGAGTGCAAAGACTGAAAATATGTCTTGTTGGCAAATTCAGTTTGAGGTTATATAGACAGATACGCTATATGTTAGGGGAACCATCTTTACTTTTTAGAGTTATCTTGGATGCCATCCCTATTTATGAATATTCAAATTCTTAGGAAAGGCAGATAAGGCTCCCATCTACCCCCCCTCTTCTCCTTTACTTATGATAATCTTGCTAGATGTAGTCATATGTCATTATGCATATACCGTATCATGATTTCCCTTAATGTATTTAAGCAGGTAGCAAAGCCTCAGCAACTGTACAGCCATTTCTTTTGCTCCACCTTAATATTTTTCCTGAGCCTGTCTGTACAATAGAAGATGCACTTCGATTGTTTTCTGCGCCAGAAACACTGGAAGGGTACCGAACATCAGCAACTGGAAAGGTGCTTTTATTTTCTATTTCAAAATCATTTTAGTTTGCTTAGATATGTAAGACAGGGTTTCTGCAATTCGTTTTTTTAAATCGTATAATTGTTTTGGATTAAATTTTAATTTAGTCAGGATGTTGGAAAATGTGACGTCATTATTGATGGATGTAAGGGCCTGCATAATTACAATGACAATGCTTATGGTTTGAAGGAGATTTTTATTTATTTTCCATTTTACGAGGAGAAATAATATATAATGAATGCATTATGCAACCAGATGATTTATGTCTGAATGATCTCAGGCAGAGGTGGTTGCTGCTAGCAAGTCTGTTAAGATTCTGGAGCTCTCTGAGATGATGGTTTTGCACTTGATGCGTTTTAGCTATGGAAGCCAAGGTAGTACCAAATTGCACAAACCTGTGCATTTCCCGTTGGAGCTTATTCTTGGTCGTGAATTGCTTGTCTCTCCATCCTCTGAGGTGATTTTACTCTGCTACAACTATATTTATTGGTATAGGCTTTTTTATCTTGTCAAGTGATTTGCTAGTCATTAATTTGGTGGTTGTTCTCCTACTTTTTGCGAAAAAAGAAAACCTTTTTTCTTTCAAGTAAAAAGTTACTGTCAGCATATGGACTAAGTCATGGACAGATTCAGAAAGTCCCATATCCATAGTCGCTACTCTGAAGGCAATCTTCATTAAAGTATTTGATTGAAGCTGGTATCAGCTCATAATAATTGGGTTTGAGGTTGTGTTTTAATTTGTGAAAGATCAAGAAATTATTATTATATGATCTTATAGAAATTCCATAATTCTCCATCAAAGTAGTGTGAAAGATTAATTACTAAGTACTGATTTTCAATTAGTGAAGTTGAGTATGATTGATCAAACACCTAATGATCTTAGTTGATTAATAGTTTCTGTAAGAGGTTAGAAGGTATGAACAAGCCATAAATGTACCTCCTAAAATTCTTTTGCATAATTAAATTGATTCAGGGTAGAAGATATGAACTTGTTGCAACAATCACTCATCACGGAAGGGACCCTTCGAAGGGACACTACACTGCGGATGCACGCCATCCAAGTGGCAAGTGGCTGCATTATGATGATTCGTCCGTTACATCTATTCGTGAAAGTGAGGTGCTGCACGACCAGGCGTATGTTCTCTTCTACAAACAACAAGTGATACAAATGCAATATAGTAATGACTATAGCTAGTCAACAAATAGCCTTTCACTATTTTCTTGAAACTAGACACCTGAGATTTTCTGCCTGTTAGAGAAATATCCTTTTACTAGAACTTGAGATTCGGAATTCGGGTTTGTGAATGTCATTAATTTAGTTAAACTGCACATAAGTGTCATGTTTGGTAAGTTATCTAATTCTTTGTATCAAACATGACCAGGTCGATCAGAGGAAACTTATCGAACTGGTAAGAAACTGATGAATGTTAAAATCTGATCCTGGAAAACTGCTTTATGAGCATTTGGTACTACAGAATGAATGGCCACTTGGATATCTTTAAACTAATAATGTTCGGGCTTTTGACAGGGATGGGGTGGCAAAACCTGACTGGGTGTTTCTTTTTTTTCAAAATATTTAATTATGTGTTAATACTGTCCCTCCTATTTTTATAATAGGTCATGGAACGTATTGTTGTAGCATCTCTCTCTCTCCCACCTATAGGAGGGGCCTAGCTGACGTCCAACATTTATGTATCCCACCCCCACCCTATTGGAGGGGCCCAGCTGACGTCCAGAATTTATGACATAACAATTGCCCTAATCATGACATGATAGGGTGGCAAAATAATAGTGGTATATATATTTGGGAAAATTGCACCGGCAGTTCCTAATCGTTTCATTTTTTTACAGACTTTATACTAACCTCAATTTGTGCCAATAAATGTTCATAACCTTTCAGAAATATGCAGCGGGGGTCCTAAACATTAGTTGACAAAAAAAATTAATTAATTAATTTTGACCAAATTTGACAAGGACAAAATGGTAACTTGGCATGTGTTTGGCACCCATTTTTGAGAAATTATAAATTTTGGAATAGTGATTGATGGAAGAATGTGTAGTTGAAAAGTAATGATAAGTTTTAGATTTGTGTATAATATTATTTTATTTGGAAAATATGTGGTTATAATTAAGAAAGAGATTTTAAAAAAAAATTAATGCAAACGCCCTCTTTGTTAACTCCACATCATAAAAAATCAAACAAATTCAGGAAAAACATCACTAGTGATTATCAAACCCCCACGTAACCACAAATCGAATCTCATAAAATCGAAAAATGAAAAATCTGATTTGAGTGACGGTGTCGACATTGTGATGTAGTGATGGCAACCGACCTTTGGATGATGGTTTCGACCATCGGTGTGAGTGGGAGTGGGGAAGAAGTGGAAGGTGGATTATTTTTTTTCAGTGGTGCCCTCGACCGACTTTTAGGTTTTTCATGAGTAGGAGTGGGGGTGGAGTAGTTGTGTAGGTTTCTTTTTTCTTTTTAATTATTTTTTGTTAAATTTGTGGAGTTACCATTTTACTCTTACCAAATTTGGTCAAAATCATTTTTTTGGTCAACTAACTGCCGAATGAATGGTTTTCATATGTTTGCTCCAGTTGTATATTTTTGAAAGGTTAGAGACCTTCTTTGGCATAAATTAAAGATTAGGGTAAATTCTATAAAAATTAAAGTATTAGGGATCGCTACTGCAATTTTTCATTTATATTTTGACCAACAAATAATTGGCCCTACCTATTTTTGTATTTCACTTTAAATAATATGGTCTATTTGGCATGACTTGAAAAGTTATAATTTTTTTAAAGTGTTTGAGTTGACTATACCACTCAAATTTCTACTTTTAGGGTCCGTTTGATTGCGAATGTGAAAAATGGGTGGAAAGAAAATGAATTCCAGGGAATTGAATTGCCTAAAAATTGTTTTACTGGGAATTGTAATTAATTGTGTTTGATTGGTATAATTTTCCACCTGGAAAAT
>CAIGRP010058751.1:0-22168 GCA_903798385.1 Fraxinus cuspidata | reverse complement strand
ACACAACACAACATGCCCATCATTTGATTCATGCAAATTTTTAAACCAATCTTTTTGTGATGTGGGGGGGGGGGGGGGGGGGAGATCAAGTATCCATTCATGTAAATCAGAGTTGTCAGTTAAATTATTTTCAACAAGATAAGCAACATGACTTGTAATCATATAGACATCACCATCATAATTATCAGAAATATAAGACAACATATTTACCTCGTCTTTATTTTTACCCTTTTGCTTATTTTTTTTCTTTATAGCAATCCTTTATAAAATGCCCAGTGTTCCCACAATCATAGCATTTCTTAACCTTGGTCCTAGATTTAAATCTATACCTACCCTTGCTTTTCATTCTACCTCCATTACTACTAGACTCCCCACTACTTTGGTAACCATCATGACTATTTTACCTAAATTGAGTTCTACCCCTCATCATGTGTTGTGAATCTCACCGCTTTTCCTATCGTGTTTTTGCTCTAATCTCCATCTCCTTACTTCTAAAGGAGTCAACGACAATTTTGGGCGTCAAAGTATCTCTACCATAATTAATAGCATTTTTTACTTCCTTATAAGTATCAAGTATAGCATTCAGCAAAATAATAGCCTTATAAGTTTCAGACACTGACTCTCCACACTTGAACAAGTTTGTTAAACGTGTCTAAATTGTCATGAGATCTTTTGAAAAATCCATTTTGAAACTGAAAAAACACTCAAGTAAGTAAAGCTTGTTTGAAGTAAATTTGAGCAAATACAAGTCATCCAATTTTTTTTCAAAGTTCTTTAGTGGTTTTCAGTTTACCCGCTTTTCTTAAAACTGCATCAGTCAAGTGTAAACTAATTGAAGTATAAGCAAGTTCATCAGCTTCTTATTTTTGTTCTTTTGAAAAGTCAAAGGGAAAGTTGTCATCGATGACTTTTGAAACCTTTTGTTGAACCTTAATGCCTCTATTTTTTGTTACGAAATTGAAAAATCACGTTTTTCGTTAAAAGTTCCATAAATCAAAATTGTGCGTTGTCATTTTTAATAATCAATAAAAAATACAAGATCACAATTAAGCCACACAAAATAGACCTAGGTTCACAAATATACACCATTTTAGATTCTTACAGTTTCATAAGATTCACGATCTTATATCAAGGGAATTTTCAAACGGGTAAGGTCTAGGTATTTTAATAACTTAACAGTGCAACAAGAGAAATATCAACTAAACAGTTTCACTTATGATATATCACAAGAGATAATATACTACAATTTATCAAATGAACAATTTCAAACACGTAGTAACAAAGAACAGGAAATTCTTAATTTCTAGCACATGCAATGGTTACCCCCACAGGAAATCCCAATCTTATTTTCACCCCACACGATGAAGCGCTATGCTGAAATTTAAATGGGATTAGCCAATTTACCAAAGCAGACCTGTTTGAGTACGTAAATTACGAGAGATGTAAATTTACTGCTTTAAGACCGTGATTTTTGGCCTAAAGTAATTCAGTAAATATATGAAAGTTTCTACCGTCAACTAATAAGGGAAGAATCGTTCAATTTTTCCTACTTAACCTGAAACACGAAAATAATAATATTAATACGTTCAGGAAATTAAAATAAGCAAACTGCTTGAAGAAAGCTTGTCGAGATAAGCCTCCACGTGCCGCCGTCGGATCTCCAGGCTAACAAATTTTCACACACATTGCAACAGTAACAGGGCAACAAATATATAATGGTTAGGTGTGGGCTATTAGGGTTAGAACATAATAAGGCCCAATAGGAAATAAGTGGGCTGTCAACCAGATAAAAGTCATTCAAGTTTTGGGTTGGGCCATGAGCAGCACTAATTTAATTAGGCTGCTTCAAATGGTCCAAGTGAATTATATGATTGGTTTAGACAATTATGGTGTCAATATACATTCAGTCATTTGGTCGATGCCATCTGAAATAAACAATACTTACATCATAGTCTAGGAGGTCGTTTGATAATAATTTGCCTAACAGTTAGAATTTGGGTGTGACTCGAATTCCTTATTGAAGTAATTGAAATTTTTTAATTGAAGTGCACGTTAAGAGTAATTCAGTTTGGAATGCTATTAAAATCCTATTCAAGTTTTTGGAAGCCCTATTCTGAGTTGTAATTTATATTGGATTTGAAGATGTTGAAATTATGGACTGGGAAGAAAAGTTGTTGTATTTTCACTAGCTTACTGCTAGCTGGCCACTTAAGCAACACCTGTAGGTTTTTTCCCAAAGACTTGGTCGCTCACCTGTCGCCCGCCTGGTGTTTGAACGATTGACTTGTCGCTAGCTTATTGCTCGAGTGACAGTGTTATCCGACCCAAGCCCTTTTTTCCTTTTAACACGTTTTTTGGCATTCTACTTCAATTACTACTCATCTATTAGAATTTGGACGTCGCCCTACATATTCCCTATACATATTAGGCTCTTCTATACAACTTAAGGAGGATCATTGGAAGATCATCACTCGATTGTGATTAAGGAGATAGTCATTGATTTGGAAACTTTAAAAGTAAAGTATGATGAAGAAGATTTGACATTGATCTTATTGTGTTCGTTGCCCGCTTCGTTTTCTTCTTTTAGAGAAACGATCTATATAGTCGTGATACTTTCACCATAGAGGAGGTGTGTGATACTTTATTTTAAAAAGAGAAGATGAAGCATCTGGTGTCTGAGGCCAGAGAAGGAGAAGGCCTTGTTGCTCATAGTGGTTCTGGAAGGGGCATATCGAAGTCTAAATTCAGTAATCAGATTTGTAACTTCTGCAAGAAGAACTGGCACATGAAGAAGGATTGCTACAAATTGCAGAATAAAGAAATGTTGGCTGCAAGTAGATATGGGAAGCAATCAAAGACTTTAGGTGAAGCAGACCTCGTAGAGAACATTGTAAGTGAGTGAGATCTCTTGGCTATTCTAACATCGAGTCTAAATTAGAGGAGGATTGGATTCTGGATTCAGCGTGTATATTTCATATATGTCCTAATTCAGACTTGTTTACTACATATGAAATCGTTTCCAAAGGTGTCGTGGTTATGGGAAACAACACATCTTGTCTAGTTGTTTGAATTGGTACGATCATATTGAAGCTACCGGATGGGACAATTAGAATACACGACCAGGTTCGACATGTTCCGAATTTGAAAAAGAATCACATCTCATTGTCTATCCTTGATTCAAAGGGTTGTGAGTTCTTAGGTAGAGGTGGAGCTTTGAAGGTTTGTAATGGTGCCCAAGTTGTGTTGGAGGGACATAAAATATCTCAGTTATACATCTTGCAAGGTCGTACAGAATCTAGAAGAGTCAATCAGCACAGATTCAGTACGGTGGTGGACATTCAGTTTGGTATAATGCTTTAGGAGCTCGTAAATGGTCGAATTTGAAGAATATAGCTCAATGGAGTTCATAAGATATGAATAATTCCACTTTGCCACCATCACCTGTGGTGTCATTGTATTCAATTGCTAAGAACGGACCCAGTGAAAAATGTATGTCAATGCTAATTTTGTTGAGCATGCTTTCAGCGTATTAGAAGGTGTACAATCTAGCAATGGACCTTCTTTAAAAGCATTTGGGTTTGATTTTGCTTTGTGGTGTGTTACAGCCCGTTTGGAAAAATTTAAAATCATTATGATTTTTTTTGGAAATTTGAGGTAATTCTGTAGAGTAGTACTTGAATTCATTGAAAGAGGTGGAGCATTTTGTGTTTGTTGGAGAAATAAGTTTTAGTTATTATTAAAGAGTCAATTCATTCCTTGCATACGGATTTTATTCTCCAGGTAGAGAAATTTTTGGAGTTTTGTTCGTTATAGTGAAATTCGTGTCAATGTGGAGATTGTTAGAATTTGGGTATGACTTAAATTCCTTATTGAAATGATTGAAGAATTCTAATTGAAGTACAGGTCAAGAGGAATTTAATTTGAAATGCTATTGGAGTCTTTTTCAAGTTAAAATTCTATTTGGAAGCCTATTGGGAGTTGCAATTTGTATTGACCTTGAAGATGTTGAAATAATGGGTCGGGAAGAAAAGTCGTCGTATTTTCACTAGCCTATCACTAGTTGACCGATCAAGCAACACCTGCAGGTTTTCTCCCGAGACTTGGTCGCTCGCCTGTGGCTCGAGTGATAGCTTATCGCTCGAGCGACAGTGTTATTCAGCCCAAGCCCTTTTCGTGTTTTAACATAGTTGTTCGATATTCTACTTAAACTACAACTCATCTATTAGGGTTTGGACGTTGCCTTACATGTTCACTATAAATAGGCTCTTCTATACAATTTTATAGAGTGAGAAAAGCGATTACTAGCTTTTAGGATCATTGTAATATTTCTCCATCTTCATTATTTGTAATGCAATAAAATCTCCTAATTCATTTGTCATATTTTTTTGTTTTCTTTTATTCTCTTACTTGATTAAATACTTCATTATTGTGTCATATAACTTCAATATCTCAATCCGATGGTTGGTTTTATATCAAGTTTTATCGAGCAATACGTGATCCTTGAATCTTGAATTCCCAACAATTGATATCATAGATTTTTGGTATATTTAACACAACAGCCACTATTCAAACTTGTGCTAACTCTGATGAGAGCTCCGTGTGGTTCAGAACCAGGAATGACTAGACCAAAGAACCCAGAAATTGGAGATAATGTACACAATATACATTCAGATTCTGAATCATAAGTGAATTTAAGAAAGTATAAAATACTTCAGCTTTAGAGGGCTAGTGTTGGTGATGAAGGATGAAAGAAGACTAGCTGAATTTGAGATCATTACTATGCAAAAACTCCTATGAATCTTTGATACTGTGTCCAATCCCGAAATTCGTTAATTGACAGTCTTGTCTTGG
Source organism: Fraxinus cuspidata (assembly GCA_903798385.1). Taxonomy (NCBI): domain Eukaryota; kingdom Viridiplantae; phylum Streptophyta; class Magnoliopsida; order Lamiales; family Oleaceae; genus Fraxinus; species Fraxinus cuspidata. The sequence continues at coordinate 17,317 of CAIGRP010058751.1, read as the reverse complement.
AGCTCAACCAATCCAAATAAACCATGAATCAACTTACAATCAGAGCAGCGGGACTGAATAAAGGTCCCAGTTAGGGAATAACTACAAACTAAACATGGCCGAGATATATTCAAGATTGTGAAGTAAAAAAGAACAAAGTGGTGACCTTTGTCAAATGACCAGATTTTGAGGCCAACAAATAAACCCACTTTGTCTTGAATGTCAAAACTGTTTCATCCTCTGGTGGTTCCAAAGTTCCTTCGCTAGTTGTGACCAGAAACAAAATCTTAATAGAAATGCACCACATCCAAATGTACCAACCGAGGCAAAAGATGCACAAAATGGAAACAATGTAAACTTGATACATCCTTGACTACTCCTTGAATTCCTCTACTAGTACACATTAAAAGCAAACCCTGAGCAACAATTTGCACCACTGATCGGATCAAAAGGTACCATACTAGAGGGTTAAAAGGTAATTACTAATTCGTATGTCTTCTCAAATTGCATGTTCAGCGATAAGCTTGGTGGCGGAATGAAGAATTTTTCTTTGAGTGGGGAAAAGTTAAGTAGCAGATTTTTTTTTTTTCCAACTCTAATTCTTTAAAATTTTAGGGTGGGAAAATTTAAATATTAAATTAGAGTTCAACTCTAATTACAATAATATATTATGGTGGATAATTTAATTAAAATTAAATTTTAATTAAATATTATATTGGAGTCAAACTCTAATTTAATTGAATTTACATTTTAATTTAGGATAAAACTACTAAATAAAATAAAATTCAATTTAGGGTAAAAAAATTAATATTTAAGTTAAAACTAATTTTAACAAAAATATAAATGTCGTCAATTTTAAATAAAATTTAAATTTGGGTCAAAGTTGAAATTTTAGGTCAAACCCATTTAAAAACCAAATTTAAAATCATTTTAATATTTAAATTCAAGACTACTTTTTTGAAAATTGCAACTTCACCCAAATTTTAAAATTAAAAGCAAGTCATTCAATTATCATAATTGCATGACATGTACTTTATTTAAAAATTGCAAATTGACCCCACTTTCATAATTGCAGGCGGGGGCTTGTAATTTCACAAATTGCAGTGGAGGCCCCCGCCTCCACCTGTTTTCTGAAAACCCTAATCACACACACACACACACACACACACACACACACACATATATATATATATATATTTTTTTTCTTTTTTCGGTTTTACGGCGCCTTAAAAGGCTCCGCTCGGCTTCGATGCAGCAGCACACGAACGATTTCCAGCAACAGCTTACAAGCAGCGGTGCTCTTCCCTGTTACTTGCAACGACACGAGCGTCGTTGCAGCGGCAACGACGTCACTGCTACTTTCAGGTGGCGTGCCACCTTAGTCCGGCGGTGTCGCCCCCATAGCCGGTGACCCTTTTTTTGTTTTTTTGTAAAACATATTTTAAAAATATGAAAATCATATTTACTGAATTGCTAGATTCGAGAAACAATATGAACTATCAACTTTTGAATGATTCATAACGTAAAATAGTTTCTAACAAACACAAAGTGAGCTCTGATACCACTGTTGGGAACTGAATTAATCACGCGCAGCGAAAAATAAAATTATTTTCAATTTCTACCAAGGATCTGTATTGTATTTAAATAGAAACTGTGATAGAATTAATACATTTGATGAATTTCACAAACTCCTTTATTTTTTTTGAATTCCAATGATCATGATCTGCAATCCAACTGTTCAATTGTCCAGCCTCCAATTGTGATCCACACAGAGAAAAAGCATGATTGGTAGGTTTTCTTTTCTTGTGTTAGCAAGAAATATAAATTAATTATCTAAAGTTTTCAAACTCTGGCAGCCCATTAATATGAATTCAAGCTGGATTAGCCCGTCTCTTAAACTTAACTCGGTCCATTATTTAATTAATCAAATTAATTAAATATAGTCCATGAATTAATTAATCTAATTAATTAATTCGGACATATTAATAAGCAACTCAATTAATTAATTAATTATCCAATACTTGTTAATTAATTAATTGGTGATTCTCATTCTTCGGTTCTCTATTGTGCCCATTAGGTTCCCAATCACGATGCCTAACGACATGAACTATTATTTTGATCTAATCAAAGTCGACCTTTTAATTTATCACTAATTCACATTCGTTGTCCCAAATTGACATCCAGCAATGTGTCAGGGCAATACATGTGACGGAAAATATCACGCGATGTGAAAAAACCAAATTTGTTCGTTTACCGTGAAATTATAATCATTTCGTCATATAATCCGATCAATTATGAGATATGGATATGTGTCAATCTAGTTTATCGATCATTTCTTCTATCCCACTGTTAAGTCAATGTAAGTCAAAAACTCCTTTTTGACTTATGAGTTCACTTTGCCCAATGATTTTATTATCAACTTAACTGGATAAAATGTAGATTATAATCTCTTACTATCTAAAAATGACGAATCCTCTATCGATCATTCAGAACATTCATATGATTCTTGAAATACTCAAAGGATGTTGTATTAGCGACCCTTGTCAGAGCAACATTCAATATCACCAAAGTATGACTGTCCTTATATAAGGCACTATGATGACCTCAAGTCAAAGGACAAATTCCACTACCGAACGTTAGAGATTAACCACTAACACTTAGATAGTTATCCATGTGGAATCTCCCAGTGAGTTTCTAATGTTTTGTTCTATAACAAAACATATACGTGTTCATTCAAGTGTCTCCACATTTTAGCTTGTGAGATTAACTACTTACTTCACAAGTAAGAATGTCACACGTGATAGTCTACTCGCAATAACGATATTCGTATCTCGTTATTACTTCGACCACGGACGATTTAAATTCAGTCATATGTAATTTGTATATCACAATCACAACTCCTTGTAATTAACAAATCACCAAAACTTGAATTTACGGATTTTATTATTTAATTTATTAGAATATTAATTTAATTAGATAAAAGACATTACCATAAATATGTATAGATTATATATATTAAAAGTGTTTATATCCAAAATTGATTGGACCTAGAGCATAACACCTACATATACAACCTAAGTTTTTAGTCTTCTTTTCAACCTCCATATATTTTTCAATTCCTTTGCCACATACTGGGCACAGTTTTTTGATCCGACAAGTAGTGGCCCCGACTTCTTACAACCATGACAAATCTCCTTGTTCTTTCCTGCCATTAAATTATGCTATTGCAGCCACAAAAAATTCAGAATTGTTATCATATTTAATCCACTTATTCTTCAAGAAGTAATACAAAATTAAGAACATCCACAGAACATGACTTCGAATATGTCAACCAATTTATAAACCGCTTAATTTCCATTTTCGCAATTTTCAAAATCAAGAAATCGAGTATGTATTACCTAATTTGGGATACCGACGTTGACCCAAATAATTGACTGGATTTTCAGGGAGAAATCGATTTCAAGATGTTAGGGTTTGAGAGATTTTGGAGATGGGTCTTGAGGTAAACTTAGGGTTCTTGACAGATTTGGGAGCAACTCTAATTTGGGAGGAGATGTATATGGCTTACAAGTCTGTTTCTTTTCATTTTGTATGTAAAAGACGTTTTTATTAATTGTTAAAGCCTTGTTCGGATGCAATTTTGCTAACGTGGAAGTTGTGTTTGCACTTGACTCACCACTAGGAAGGATTTAACAGGCTAGTTGGGTTTTTTGTGATCCATGTAAGCACGTTTATTAACGATTTTTATTGGGGGAGTGATGAAGATGTACGGAGCTCAGTCCAGTGGCCATTGAAAAAATTGATGAAGTTCAGTGAGTTAGTCTTGGCATGATATAAGTTCGATCGCCATTGAAATATTTAAGGCTTATTGGCACAAAGCGTCCCTACATTTGATTTTTAGTGTGCAAAACGTTCTTACGTTTCAAATTTTTGTATTTTCACATTTCATTGTGGATAACGTCATTTTCATCAATTTTTATCCAATTACTCAATTAAAAAATGTAAAATGACAAATATACTCTCCCATTTAAATAAGATAAAAAAAAAGAAAAGAAAAATAAAGAATTAATTGCAATCATACTTCCAAACATTATTAAAAAATGCATATGAATCCAAAATGAACTATTAAAAAATTCAAAAAAATAAAAATGAAAAATGGTTTTCTCTCCCTTTCTTCTTCCCCACCAATCCACTAGAGTTCCTAAAACCCATCGCCCTCTCTTTCTTCAATAAAAAATTTGGTTATATTTTGTGAATAAAAAAAAAAAAAATCTTTTCTTTGAGGGGTATATTTGTCATTTTACATCTTTTAGTTGAGAAACTGGATAAAATTGATGAAAATGACGTTCTCGACCATAAATCGTGAGAATATGAGTGAAGATGTGAAAAATGTGAACGGTAAGGACGTTCCGAATGACGTTTTGGGTCAATAAGCGAGATATTTAACTCATTTATAGTTTTCCGCACCCAAACCCCAATTCTCCCTCTCTCCATCTTCATTTCGCCTGCAATTTTGCTTTCAACTTCCACATCTGCTATCTCCGTGATTCCATCTGCGATTCCCCTCCCAAATCTGATCTATCCCTGAATTCAATTTTTTTTATCTTCCCTCTCGACGTCTGTATTTTCCATCTTAAAAAAATTTCCTTCCATCCAATTCTTTCTCATTTTCATTATCATCATTTTAAAGAATTGGATTATTGCACGGTGTCGCTGTGGTGTTAGAATGCAGTTTGTTGCCAGTTGGAGTATTCACAAATCATGAAGTTGGGGAATACTATCTTGGTTTGGAAGATCCGGTGCGTTTCTTTATAAATAATAGAAAACTACTGGGTTTTTATTAAATTTTGACGGAACCTGTGCAGAACTCTGAAATTTGAAAGTGAGTGATAGTTGTAGCTTTTAGTTTGTGTCTATCTATAATATTTTTAATTTTTTCTTTTTACTTATGCTTTTGTGAAATACTGGTTAATGTAATCTATTTTTTTTCTTTATACTTGTGCTTTTGTGAAATACTGTCGAATGTAATCTGTTGAGAAACTCATAAATAGAAGTAAGTTTGTTACCTTTCTGGTGGAGGTGGCACTTTATTATTAAAATTCAATTTTGTGCATCACTTTCTACATTTATACAGACGTTTTAATCACTGACTACATTTCTATTTTATGTTTGTGTCCAATAGTAAGCTCTGTGATGAACTCATGGTATGTAGTGTGGTAATTTAATGGATTACTCTGGTTAAGAAATCTACAATTACAGCTTCCAAGTATTTATATATATGAAAGATTGGGCAGATTATCGAATTAATTTCATGGCCGGTTGTGGTAATTAATCTTTGAGTTAATGTTTTGATTTGTTATGTGATTAATCAGGTTGTCGTGGACTCGACCCTCACTCCTCCAGCTAGAACTATGCCTACCTGGACCTGTATGCAGAAGGAAAGGCGAAATCTAGAAAGCAAGGCAAATTGTCTTAAACCTAAGAGGACTGGTAAGTTATCTGAAGATTTCTTTTCATGCCAGTTGTTACTGATAATTTCTGGTCTCCTTCGTTTGGAGAGGTACACATGCGCTTTGGGAAATGTTTATTCATTTGGACCAAAATTCTTACCTAATAGATTAGAGTCCAAGAAATCATTAGCTGAGGCGTGGATGGTCGAGCTTGACATTGGCTTTCTCATAATTAGAGATACGATTTTTCTCCCTGTTCACATTGTATGAAATGGCTTAAACCATATAGGATCTCACTCCTGTAAGTGGTTCTAAGTCTAGAAATTTTTCTTTCGTTTCCGTCTCAGTTTCAGATCTGTGGATCGTCCAAATGCCCTTTGAAGTATATGTTCAAATTATTTTTAGAGAATAGTACAGAAGATTTAAATTTTTCTTAAAAGACTACGGAAAATACTGTTGTGGATCGCCTTCAATCGATTGGATGTATGCATTTTTATATTATTTTGATTTTTTCCTTTTTAATTATTCCATATGTATATTTTTAATGATTGAGTTCCCTAGAACAAAACAATTGTTATTATTATTTTGATCATCTTCTACCTATGCAAATAAATCTTATATTTGATTTTTTGTGTTCTGTGTTTAATAAGAATTTTATATGAAAATCAGTTTGGTCTTTGAAATAGTTACCTTATATGGTAATTAGTATTTATGAGACGTCGGCATAAGTTTTAATTGGTATTTTCTTTTGTTAATTAATTTCCACCAATTCAAATAGCCATTAATGTGTATGATTATAGGTCTGCAGTCAAAGTAATAAATTATCGTTGTGTGACATATTATGTGCAATTAACTACTACCAGTTCTCATGGGACAAAGCAAGTTTAAAGCATTTGTATACTCATTGTTGCGTACGAAAAAATAATTTTTTATCTGCTTAAATAACAAGCAGTGTGTTGTTGAATTCAATGGTTATGGCTGTTTAAAATCAATATGGAAACCTGGTCTGCTTCTCACTTCAGCACTTGCGATTCTCCGTTATGGCAGGTGTGGATAACATTGAAGGGGAAGATAAAGTTCAAAATCACCTCAAACCATGAATCAGAAGAGAAATCACTTGAAAAACATTTCAGTGATAGTGAATAATGAATGCAAAGACAGACTGCAAATTGGAAATCTACTTTAGTCAAAATTTCCTGGTCAGGCAACTCTAACAAGCACAAGCCTGGAGTGATCCTTAAGTGTCAAAGGAAAAAAACATAGGATGGACCGAAGTTTCAAGTGGCAGTGTGATAGCATTTTGAGAGTCATTGATGGAGCAGCCTCAGGGATTTGCTTTCAATCAACCAGTTGATCCTGTGAAGCTGATTCCTGATTATTTAATTACTGAACCAATGAATTTAGTAACGATAAAGTGTAAGCTAGAGGACAAAACATACTTTTATGAAGAGGAATTTGCTAGTGATGTTAGTCTGACTTTTTCAAGTGCGATATAGTACAATCCTGTCGGGAACTATACGAAGGAATTGAATGTGATCTTTTCAGTAGGAGATCGAAATTATTGAAGACAAAATTGAAATGCATGTGAAGAAATTTTGAACAGTTATGCAATGCAGATGGAATAGTAAAGAATGCCCAAGATACAAAGGCCATTATAGAAAAGAAAGGCCAAAATGCAAACTAGTCTTGCCTTAACAAAGCTTGAGGAAGCATCAATCTTTGGAACGGCAGGCCAATGTCGTTGGAGGAAAAGAGAAATATGAGGAATAGAGCTTCTGAAAATATCAAGCAGAAAAACGATGGAAACTATTAGGTTCGTGTTTCGAAAGTTTTTTATGGCCAGATTGAAAGAAGAAAAACACGATTCTTATATTCATGTGATTAACGATGAAAATTACTGAAGCTGGAAAGATAGAGCGATAAAGGTTCTTTGGATGCAACGGAAGAAAAGAAGACTCAATTCAATGGTGCAGACAATTTGGTTGTCCTGCCTTCTTTGCTCTATCCGTGTTATGTTAATCCTTGTTAGTTGTTACTAGACCTTTCTTTACATAAATCCTTAATTCTGTAGGTTTTTCTGAACAGCTAGAGCCTGCAAAAACAACACAAAGTGGGCGCCAGGCTAGTGAATACTGTTCATAAAGGTTAGAGACTCGACAGAATAAGTTTTTGCTTTCTGGTTCCTTCTACGACCTAATTGGCCATGTATCTTGTATGCAGATAATGGCAATCAGAGTGCATTTGCTGCTTCCAATAGAAAACAACCATTTGATTTCCCTGCAGTCAAATGTGCTGCATGTGGTAGTGATGTGCCAATGAAGCCTTAGATGTTGTGTTAAGCCATCTTTCAGTCATGAGTTAAATTCTTATATCTGCTGTTTGTATGTTCCATCTGCATTCGTGTCAGCCAATTTGGAGTGCTTTTCATCTTTATTCAGATTCTTCTTCAGGAAGATCACGATTGTGATCGCTATGGTGATTCTATATCTGTAAGTTTCAGCCTGTTCTTGTTACACCAAATATTTTTATATAATATAATGTGCAACTTTTGTCTGATTATCGCCCTGTACTTTTACATCAGGATCGTCGGTTTAAATATCCCGTGACATCTCATACAAGATGATTAAAGCTGGATTCTAATGGTGAGAGCAAAAGCTGATCATTATATGTTTGTAATTGTGTAGCTAGGTTTTTGATTATTTGAGCTTTGACACGTCACTGCCAATGATTTGTACGACATGAAAATGTTTCCAATTAAGACCTACTGAAGTAGGTGTTTGGATGAGCTTGAGGTTATGGAAATTCTCGTTGTTCTCTCATTTTATCTCTCTATGCTGAGAGATATCTTGTTTCCCACGAGGCTTGATTGAAATCTTTCATTTTTCTGAGTCTGATTATGAGTCTTATCTGTAATCCCAAGTGCACACAGATACATGCATGCAATGTTCTAGATGTACGAAAATGATGTCAGTTCCACCCCCCCCCCAACCCCCCAACACCAAATTCCAAGATCCGAACTATTGAACCTTGGAAATATGAAGACTTGATTTATCTTATTTATTTGTTTTGGATGGACTTCACTTGTTCATATGTTGCGAAACAAGGCTTTGCATGCTGCAATGCTAGATACTATCTTCAGAGCTACACATGAGATTCTCTTGGATCATGTATTGAATTTTTATCGCTTGCAGAAATTTTTGCATAAATACTAGTTGGTTGAGCTCTTTTCGTTTTGTGGACTAACTAAAATATCTGTTCTGTTGATTTTTGTTCAGGACGAGAAGATTAATCCTGTGAATGGGTGGAAAGAAAAGGGAAGCTGGAAAGGCCGGAGCGTGAAGGTGATCTAGGCATATCTCCAACATTATGGTTTACTGTCATATTTTTGTGCCAAAAAAATTTCCATCCTATGAACCTTAGAAACTTTTTGTATGATTTTTGCTCTTCTTGGCTTTTCTTATCATGTGAGTAGAAATGCTATTTGGCACCAATGGTGCTAAGACACGATAAGTCCAATTAAATAGGTTATATATTCTTTCATTTAGTTAACTTATAATTGGACTTATCCTTTAATGCCAGCTAAACTAAAATAAATTAAACTGGCGTTCTAGCACCAATAGTGCTATATAGCATTATTCTTATCTTGTATTTAACTTTATTTTCTTGATGGTCAATAGATGTTGCTCAAGGCCCAACTGGTTCACATCAATGTAACAAGGAATCTTCAGCTTCAAGATAACTGCAGAATTTTTCAGAGAAAGAATCACACCAATTCATACAACCAAATTGTCGGCACCATTGAATTTATCACCTTTCCTTATATTTCATCCAAAGAAATCTTTATTGCTCTTTCTTTCCAGCTCCGAAAAATTTTCATCATCGATCATGTCAATATAAGAATTGAGTTTTTCTTCTTTCAGTCTGGCCATACAAAAGTTTTGGAACGTGGACCTTAAAGTTTCGATCATTTTTCTGCTTGATATTTTCAAAAGCCCTTTCCCTCAAAGTTTGCTTTTCCTCTTGAAGACGGTGGCCTGTTGTGGCCGTGAAGCTATTATGGCAAGATTTTTTTGCATTTTGGCCTTTCTTTTTTATAATGGGCTTGCATATTGGCCATTCTTTTCACATCTACATTGCATAACTGTTCGAGATTTCTGCCCATGCACTTCAATTTTGTCTTCAGTAATTTCCAACGCCTCAAACCATCATTCAATTCCTTCGCACAGTTCCTGGGAGTATTGTAGTACATCACATTTGAAAGTTAGCCTGACATCACTAGCAAATTCCTCTGCATCAAAGTATGTATTGTCCTCTAGTTTACACTATATGGTTCCTAAATTCATTGGTTACATAGTTATTGGAATCAGGAGATCAACTTGTTGATTTAAAGAAAATCAGTGAGGGTGTCCATCAATGATCTCAAAATGCTACTACATTACTGCTTGAAACTTCGATCCATCCTATACTTTCTTTTTTTCCTTTGACACTCGAGGATCACTCAACCTTACCCTTGTTAGGGATATTTGACTGGGAAAATTTGACTTAATTAGATTTTTCATTTTCGTTAACTCCATCTATGCACTCATTATTCAATCACTGTAATGTTTTTAATATGATTTCGTTTGTGATTCATGCTATATTCCCTCTGAGGTGATTTTGAAGTTTATGATCTCTTTAGTGTTATCCACACTTGCAACAAACATAACCTTGTGAATTATTGGAGAGTAATTAACAGTTTCCATTAAAGGATCCAATATGATTCCAGGGTCCCTTTTCATGAATTCTTGATAATGTGAAATTCAGATTATGATAAAATCCATTTTCGAACATCTAAGTGCAAAATTAATTCGTAATCCAAATATTTGAGTACGGAGAGTTAAATATTTTGACCCTATACATACGCTTGTTAATAAACCCTTTGATATAAAAGTTGTTCGCCTACTTAGAATTAGTTTGGCATATGCACTTGTTACTTTAATTTGCTTTATTTTATTATTTTGTGTGATGACGTGTAATATGCATTGTACATACAAGTAAATTATGAATAATAATAAAAAACTAATCAATTAAAAATCAGTAAAAAATTAATGTAACTATGTTAAGTAAAATAAATTGTCTTTTAAAATTACAAATAAAATATTATACTTATAAGATTACAAATCATTGTAATGTATAAAATAATAGATAAATACCCAGAAAATATTCACAGTAGGAGCACCAAAATGACACATTTAAATAGTTGGAGAATATATCTCAACAGTTGTAGGATTACAACGAGGCTCATACAAGTAAATTATGAATAATAAAAAAAAAATAATCAATTAAAAATCAGTAAAAAATTAATGTAACTATGTTAAGTAAAATAAAATCAGTTTATCTAAAAAATTCAAAATGACAATGTTAAGTAAGATAAAATCAGTTTATCTATCTTGTATCCACAGTCGTAGAAAATGACATGCTTTTTCACTTTTCTAGTGAATAGTTAAGATATTTTAACACCCTGACGGAAAAATTAATCTCGATACTAATCTCTGACATTTCTTGGAATGCCTTTTTCAATTATTTCATGATTACTCTTTAGCTTAAAATAATTTTTAAATTATTGACTAATATTAGAAATAAATTTATCTGTAGGCATGCTTTCAAACTAATAATTTATTTATTTATTTATTTTTTATCTATAGTGCTCAATTAATCCATTTTAAACTATTCCGTGAAAATATTTATATTATTTCAATTAGGGTAAAAGTAAATTTTGCACTTGAAATTTACCCATTCAATAATTTAGAAAATTATATATGTGCTTGTATTTATTTGTCACATTTTTCTAAAATTAAGTTACATGAGCAACTATATTAATCTAAGGTCAATGAACTGCTAAAGGATAAACACACACAGAGGTCTGCGTTATTTGGTAGAAATTTTTTATGAAAAGTGATTTTTGGTTTAAAAGTGAAAAATATTTATAGGTCTGTGTGTAAAATTATTTTATTGAGAGAATATTTGATTGAAAATGGACTTGGAAATTATTATTTTTCAAAAAAAAATGGGGGACGTGGGCACAATATGTAATTTGGACATAATATGCCAAAATTAACAAAAATAAAATAAAATTATTGTTCTTGTCATTACTTCGAAAAAACAAGACATTTCCAAAAAAATTACTTTAAAAGTACATTACTAATATACAACCATTAGCCATGCTTATATTTATCTATAAAAATAGAAGAACTTGCTATAAAATATAATGGCAAAGGATTGAGGCTACATAGCAATGTGGTGAACACTTTATTTTTGTTAATTGGCATGTCTCTCATTATAAAAGGCTTCTTTATTATTAATTATTTTTCACCTTTCACCTTTTACCAATACCCTAGTAGTAAATAGGCTTGTATAATTTTTCCACATCTTCAAGTGTTTTAAGGCTGAATTCTTTTCCTTTTTAATCTACTAACTTGGTGAACAATTTGTGGCAAGTCTAGAAAAGAGTATTAAAAAAAATACGAAAATTGTATGAATTGTCTCTTAAAATTACAAATAAAATATTATACTTATAAGATTACAAATCATTGTAATGTATAAAATAATAGATAAATACCTAGAAAATAGTCACAGTAGGAGCACCAAAATGACACATTTAAATAGTTGGAGAATATATCTAAACAGTTGTAGGATTACAACGAGGCATCTCAATAGTTGGAGGACTTAACTTATGCATCTTAATAGATTGAGGACCTAAAAATGCGTTTCAATGGTTAGGGGATCAAAATGACACATCAAAATAGTTGGGGACTAAAAAACACCTCTAAATAGTTAGAGGACCAAAATATGGAATATAAATAGTCGGAGAACCCAAACGACATATCCTAATAGATGGAGACCAAAAAAATGCTTCTCAATAATCACATTTTCAAAATGATGGAATTCAATAGTCAGAGGACCAAACCATGATCTCAATAGTTGGATAACTGAAATGATGCTTCAAAATAGTTGGAGGACTAAAACAATGCATCTCAATAATTTAACAAAACTAGCAAGCGGTCAATCCACTGCTCGATTGCTGCCGGACGGTTAGCTAGCAGTGGAGTTACTGAAATTAATGCTCGAGCGCCCCTTGACCGGCTAATGAGCGTTCTTCTGCTGAATTCTTCTCGTTATCATCTTTTACTTCTTCAATACTTATTCAAAACATATAACCAACTCCCAATAGACCTCCCAAATAAAATTCCAATTAGATTTTTCAAATAGAATTCAAGTCACAACCGGACTCTAATAGTTCCTGTCTTGAATATACTTCAAAGAAGATTGCGAAAAGGAAAAACATATACGTGTCCTACTAGCTTTGATAAGTAATAAAACTCAATTTCATGAATAGATATTTACAGATACAATCTCCACCCATTTTCAAAGTTTTGCATGCGTAATTAACAACCTTCATGTTTGATTTTTTCTGAAAAAAATAGGTAGTGGTCTCGAAGAAAGTGTCATAACAGATGGGTTCTCTCTGAGACTTGAGAGCATGAGAAAGCTCTCTGATAACTTGAGTACAATGTAGAATTGAAGCACGGGCCACGAAGTCCATCAAAATAATCACAGAGAACCACAAAAAGCTGATTTAGACGTTCTTCCTCTCTAAGATTAACATATGGTTGAAATGACCAAAGCTCAACTGGTTCTACGGGAGCAACTTGTTAGAGAGATTACTCATGGCAGAATACAACTTCTGAATTGTACAATTGCGCCAATATCAGATTCCATTTGCCAAATTCGCTTGAGTGTACGAACTTGCCAAATGATTCCAAACATCCTTAGTTTGTTTCATACTTTATCGATCGTGTACCGATTGGTTGTCGATCCAAGTGATAGTATTAAATGTTTACTTTTAAAACACTTTATTCGCCATCCCCACATCATTTGGCCATTCAAAAATATTCTTATTACGCAACTTCAAAATCGAAAATGAGTAATTTTTTCCATTTAACCTTACTTATTTGCACCAATTCGTTTGTTTCATCCTTAATTTTTGCATCATATCTATACGTATTGATGCTTTCAAATAAATTTAATATTACAGCTTTGTCTTCTTCAATATTAGCGAGATGAGTACGTACACAGTGTGCCCCACTAATATTTGCACTCATTCGTTCTGCACGTAATTCATAAATTTTACATAAAGTTTGCTTTAAATTTCTATAAGTATGTATTAAAAGTTAAAACTTTTGAAATCTAATCAATTACATATTTAATACTTGACATATTGTATTGGTGTCTACGATACATACCAAAGGAAATAACATAGGCAAGTTTTACCAATATTTTATATACTTTAGTTCTATAGAATATATATAATTTCACTAAAATCGGGGTCATTTTTGTATTTATAAAAAGCCATTTCAATTATATAAAGACGTGCTAGTGGGATAGTACACTTCAAATAAAATATTTGTAGAGTTATTAGAACTTGTTAAATGTTTTTTAAATTTTAAAAGCTAAAGTCAATCACATTCATTCAAAATAATGTCATCATCGTTTCTATTATGCATATTGTTATAAATTTCAGTTATTAAATATTCAAATCCTTCGCATGATTTCAATAATAAGTAAGTTGAGTTTCATCTATGTCCTAAGTCACTAACAAATGTTTTTGTATTCGTCATCTCAAATTCAGCACAAAATTTCTCGAAAGCTTGTTTTCTATTGGGTGAAATCCTGATAACTAGTACATCCCTAATTCTTTGAATTTCGTTCTTAATATCTTTCAAACCATTTTGCATAATTAAATAAAAAATATGACAGACAAAGAACATGAAATAAAGAACAACCAAAATCGGTCTGCAGTACCCTACACAATTTATCAACAACTGGTTTATTAAAACTAGTATTGTTAGATGTAAAAGAACGAATTTTACCATCGCAATGATATTCTCTAATAATGTTGATGATAGCTTTAAATATATTGTTAGCAACGTGTGAGAATTCAATTATTTTAAAAGCAATAATTTTTTATGCATACACCAAAGTTGGTCTATGTAATGTGCAGTTACAACTATATAAGCTCTTTTATTAATCCATTTCCATAAATCAAAAGTTAAAGATATAACACTACCATATTTTTGCAAAACAATAATCAATTGTTTTCTTATATTAAGGAAATATTCTATTGTATCCGAATGAAGAGTGTTTCTATTTACCCTAACGTACCTCGATTGAAGATATTCTTTCATGCAGGAGTAGGGGTGAACGCGATTCATTTCGGGCAGTTTGTGCCATATTTTCAACTTAAACCATTCATGCGATTTGAAATTTTTTCAAACCAAACCAAACCATAATTTGCGATTTGGTTCGGTTTTAATTTGCAATTTTTCTATCGACATTATATTAATATATTTAAAACAAGTTAACATATAAGTTTAAACGAGATCAGTACCCTACACAATTTATCAACATCTGGTTTATTAAAACTAGTATTGTTAGATGTAAAAGAACGAATTTTACCATCGCAATGATATTCTCTAATAATGCTGATGATAGCTTTAAATATATTGTTAGCAATGTGTGAGAATTCAATTATTTTAAAAGCAATAATTTTTTATGCATACACCAAAGTTGGTCTATGAAATGTGCAGTTGCAGCTATATAAGCTCTTTTATTAATCCATTTCCATAAATCAAAAGGTAAAGATATAACACAACCATATTTTTGCAAAACAATAATCAATTGTTTTCTTATATTAAGGAAATATTCTATTGTATCCGAATGAAGAGTGTTTCTATTTACCCTAACGTACCTCGGTTGAAGATATTCTTTCACGTAGAATACGAAATGTTGGTTGTCCACTATTGTTAGAGGCAACTTAACACCATCCTCGGTTGAAGATATTCTTTCATGCAGGAGTAGGGGTGAACGCGATTCAGTTCGGGTAGTTTGTGCCATATTTTCAACTTAAACCAGTTCATGCGATTTGAAATTTTATCAAACCAAACCAAACCATAATTTGCTATTTGGTTCGGTTTTAATTTGCAATTTTCCTATTGACATTATATTAATATATTTAAAACAAGTTAATATATAAGTTTAAACGAGAACTAATAATGTTAAATGTTAAATTACGCTCATTTTTCCCATGAAACCCGTAAATAATATTTTCAAAGTTGGTTGCTAAATGATGTTAATAGAATGAATATATCTTTCTTCCTTTTTATTTACATGTTCTTGTTTGCCTTTCATACTGTCACATAGTGGTTGGTAAAGGAAGAGTCACATTCTACTGTAATAGTTTGGTTAAAACTCCTTTATCCTACTAGCGAGATGAAAAATAAGGATTGAACATGACATGTTTAGATGTAAAAAGAATGATAGAATTCAGGTTTATTGGGAATTGGAAAATTTCGTTCTCTAACTACTTTGAAAGTAGAATGTAGTAGCACTAGTTAGGGAACTTTAACATTTTTCACACAATCAATACGATCTATCATTCGTTTTTTCCAAACCACAAACAAGTTCATTAATCACCTATGCTAGCAAAAAATTCGAATTTTTTTTATTTATTTAAACAACAGCTCACAAGTTTACAATAAGTTCAAAAACAACAAATAAAAGAAAGAACAATGGAAAAATGGCTTGAATGAAAATTTGAGACTTAACAAGAGAGAAGAGAGAAAGAGGCGATTCGGGTAGAAGTTAACAGACTAACATCAAAAGGTGGCTGCGATTTACGATTGGGAATCACATTTCATTTAGCAATGGCAGACACATATTAAATGTTTGAGAAATGAGAGTTTAGGTTAGACTTGTGAAGCCGTAGGCGTGATTTGCTGTCGTAATTTTGTTGAAATATGATTTGGATTGTCAAAAATATATGCCTTTTTTTCATTTCATATGATTTGGAATAACTTTAGTTTAGATATTTGGTCAAGACGTGTTGTAGACTTACAAATAATAGGCCAATAATGATGAACGTAATTTACGTTATATGATTATTTCAATGGCCTGGTTGTAATTTGTATTGCTAAATTGATATTTTTTTTTCTAAGAAGTGAAAACTATAAAATTTATAAGTTAATAAAATTTATTTTTTAATTAAAAAATTTAAAAAATGGTTCGGTTCGATTTTGTACGGTTTTTGAAAATTGAAAACTAAATCAAACCATTTCAGTTTTTGAAAATTGAAACCTAAATCAAACCATTTTGAAATGGTTTGGATCGGTTTAAGGGGAAAAAATCGCGTGGACCCGAACCAATGATTTCGGTTCAGTTTGTGATTTAGCGATTATTTTTTGTGCAGCCCTACATATGAGATGAAATGTTAGTTGTCCGCTATTGTTAGAAGCAACTTAACACCGGCAATGAACTTCATCATTCCCGTTCAAGCTTTCTCTTTCGAATATATCTGTGTGCAAAGTGTCGTAGATGCAGAATTGACGATTAGATTACAAAATTGCAGTTGTGTTTGAGAGGCGCCAACAAGTCCATGCCGCACATACTTTGTAGTGATGTTTGAGATGTGTGGTACCAATGCTCTATTGCCATGCCAATCGTGTTTGAAAGTATTTACATATAACTTTAGATTCTGTGACTTCATCGACTACACCACCCGTTGGAATCAATTTAAAGTGATCCCAACATTTCGTCTGTTTTTCTCTTTTTGTTTCCTTCTTACATCGAGAATATCTAATTCTTCCTCTTCCGCTTCGGAACATCAACGTCATCCAAACCACTTGATTACTACTTTCGTAATCATCCAAATCTAGAATATCTTCGGGAATGATGTTCGTGAAATTCTGCAAATGTACGGATCGTAACAAGTAATAGAGTGGATTTATTAAGTTCGAATATCGTCCCACTGAATTTGCTATCTGCTATAAATTTTTAAACTAACCCAACTTCAA